>LR753544.1:208993-241809 GCA_902729485.2 Mus minutoides | reverse complement strand
TGAGAAGTCTGGAGTAATTCTGATAGGCCTGCCCTTATATGTTACTTGACCTTTTTCCCTTGCTGCCTTTAATATTCTGTCTTTATTTAGTGCATTTGTTGTTCTGATTATTATGTGTCGGGAGGAATTTCTTTTCTGGTCCAGCCTATTTGGAGTTCTGTAGGCTTCTTGTATGTTTATGGGCATCTCATTCTTTAGGGATGGAAAGTTTTCTTCTATAATTTTGTTGAAGATATTTGCTGGCACTTTAGTTTGAGAGTCTTCATTCTCATCTACTCCTATTATCCTTAAGTATGGTCTTCTCATTGTGTCCTGGATTTCCTGGATATTTTAGGATCTTTTTGCATTTAGCATTTTCTTTGATTGTTGTGTCTATGCTCCCTATAGAATCTTCTGTGCCTGAGATTCTCTCTTCTATCTCTTGTATTCTGTTGCTGATGATCATATCTATGGTTCCTGATATTTTTCCTATGGTTTCTATCTACAGGGTTATCTCCTTTTCAGTTTTCTTAATTGTTTCTACTTCCATTTTTAGGTCCTGGATGGCTTTGTTCAATTCTATCACCTGTTTGGTATTGTTTTCCTGTAACTCTCTAAGTTGTTTATCTGTGTTTTCCTGTATTTCCTTCTTATAGTCCTCCATCATCATCATGACGACTGACTTTAGATCCATGTTTTGTTTTTCTGGTGTTATGTTTTATCTAGGGTTTGATGTGGTGGGTGAATTTGGTTTTGGTGATGCCAAGTACCCTTGGTTTATGTTGCTTCTGATCTTACACTTGCCTCCTCCTGTGGTGTCCCTTCTCCACCAACATAGTTGCTGCAATGACAGGAGCCAGCCTTGCAGCATCCAATGGCATCCATTGTCTTGTTAACTAGGATAAGAGAGCCTGGTACCCCTACAGCCAGGTTCTGCACATCTTCCAGGTCACCTGGCTCCACCCAGCCCACCTGCACAAACCTGAAAGATCTCAAGATATCTCAGACTTCCAGCCAAACTCCAGAATGCCTGTGCAAAAGACTGGGGGCGGGGCTTCCCCTCCCCAACCCCCTGAGTGCTTTTGATTCAATAAACAGTTGCCTTGAGCAGAACCCCAGCCTTGGCCACATTCTTTTCCCCTTCCCCTATTTCATTACAGCTCCGGACCGTTCCATAAAGGGAACCCAAATCTGTGAATGTAGGGGTTACTGCTGGTCGGGCCCCACATCCTGCCATCTCTGCCCGAGGAGACCTGATGTTGGGTCAGACCAGAAGGGAGCTGCTGTCCTGTCCTGGGCCTTTATCTATGTCCAGACTGCTGTCACAAATCCCTCGCGATTGGATTGGATCAGACGTTGTATTCCACTGCTCACCTGTGGTCCCAAGATAGCTTGGGGAGTCCCTTTGGGGACTCAGGAGAGTGCACAGTGCCTGTGCCTGAGATCTGAGCTGGTGCAGGGCAGACCAGAAGGGAGCTGCTGTCCTGTCCTGGGCCTTTATCTATCTCCAGACTGCTGTCACAAATCCCTCGCGATTGGATTGGATCAGATGTTGTATTCCACTGCTCACCTGTGGTCCCAAGATAGCTTGGGGAGTCCCTTTGGGGACTCAGGAGAGTGCACAGTGCCTGTGCCTGAGATCTGAGCTGGTGCAGGGCAGACCAAAAGGGAACCACTGTCCTGCCCTGGGCATTTATCAATCTCCCGGCTGCTGTCTCAAGTCAATTTCTTTTTTTCTTTTTCCTCTTTCTTTCTTTCTTTCTTTCTTTCTTTCTTTCTTTCTTTCTTTCTTTCTTCCTTCCTTCTTCTTCTTTCTTTCTTTTTTCTTTCTTTCTTTCTTTCTTTCTTTCTTTCTTCTTTCTTTCTTTCTTTCTTTCTTTCTTTCTTTCTTCCTTCCTTCCTTCCTTCCTTCCTTCCTTTCTTCATTCCTTCCTTCTTTCTATCTATCTTTCTTTCATTTTTAGAGATAGGGTTTCTCTATGTTGCCCTGGCTACACTGGAACTCACTCTGTAGACCAGGCTGGCCCCAAACTCAGAATTCTGTCTGCCTCTGCTTCACCAGTGCTGGGATAAAAGGCATGTGCCACTACTCCCTGGGTCTAGTTTCTCTATTAAGGCCCATTGTTCCGTAAATTTTTCTCTCAACACTACTTCTGTTGTTACCCATAAGTGTGCACCTTCATTTTCACCGAATTCTAGAAAGTCTTTAACTTCTTTCTTTATTACTTCTTTGATCTAGTGCTCATTGTATAGAGAGTTGTTCACGTTCCATGAGTATATGGGCGTTTTGTTGTTTCTGTTGTGGTTGAAGTCCAGCTTGTATCTATGGTAATCTAATAAGATTCAAGATGTTGTTTAAATCTTCTTGTATCTGTTGAGACTTCTTTTTAGATCAATCATATGGTCAATTTTGAAGAAAGTTCTGTTAGGAGCTGAAAAAAAGGTAAATTCATTTGTGTTCATGTAAATGGTTCTGAACATATCTATTAGACTTACTTGGTTTTTAACATCTGGTTGTTGCATCTAGTAGTTGTTTGGTTTCTGTTTTAATGACATTTTTATTGGTGAGATATGGGCACTATTAATTTCTGGGGTTTGTGGTAATATTTTATCTTTTGTAGTGCATCATTTACAAATGTGGGTATCCTTGGATTTGAAGCATAGATGTCATGAATTGAGATATTAACTTAATGTGCTGTTCTTTTGATGGGTATAAAGTGTCCTTCCTCATCTTTTCTGATTATTTTGGGTTGAATTTCTAATTTAATAGATATTAGAATGGTTACTACAACTTGCTTCTTAATGGGTTTCCCTGATAAAAACATTTCCTAACCCTTCATTCTGAAGTTGTGATTGTTTTTGTTGTTGATGTGTGTTTATTGTATACAGTACAATGGTAGAACCTGTTTAAATATATACTCTGTTAGACTGTGCCTTTTTATTTGTGAATTGAGTTCTTTAATGTTGAGAGATAGTAATGACTAGTGATAGATCCTAATATGTTGTTGATGGAAATTATTGCGTGTGTGTATGTGATTCTCCTGATTATGTTGGAGTTACCTTCTAGTATCCTCTGTAGGGTGAGATTAGTAGAAAAATGTTTTTTTAAATTATGTTTTATCACAGAATACCTTATAATCTCCACTTATGGTGATTGAAAATTTTTCTGAGTAAGCTGGAATCTTTTATTTTTTAGGGTTTACAAGACATCTTTCCAGTACCTTCTGTCATTTTAGAATCTCTGTTGAGAAGTCTTAAAATTTTACAGACTTTAAAAGAACATTCAGTAACTTCATATGACAAAGAAATAACTGAAGATAGGAAAAAAAAACAGGAACAATAAAAGCACTGCTAGAGGTAGTACCATTTCTAATTTAAAGTGTTACAACAAGGCTATAGTAATAAATGCCACATTGTATTTGAGTAAACACATAGATCAATGGAATAGAATTAAAGGTAAATTATATATTCACATATCTATGGACATTTGTAGAAAATTTTGTTGGTAAATTTGTTATGTTCTCTTGATAATAAAATTCCTTTTCTTATGGACAAAATTCTAGACAGATATCAGGTACCAAAGTTAATCAGGTTCAGAATTATGACCTAAACAGTTTTATATCCCCTAAATATATAGAAGCAGTCATTAATAGTCTCCCAACCAAAAAGCCCAATACCAGATGGGTTTAGTGAAGAGTCTTATCAGACCTTCAAAGAAAACATAATTCCAGTTCTTCTCAAACTATTCCACAAAATAAAAACAGAAGGTACTCTACCAAATTCATTCCATGAAACCACAATTACTCTGATACCTAAACAAAATAAAGACCCAACAAAGATAGAGAATTTCAGACCAATTTCCCTTAGGAATATCGATGCAAAAATACTCAATAAAATTCTCACTAACCAATTCTAAGAACACATCAAAACAATCATCCATCATGATCATTCATTCCAGGATACAGAAATGGTTTAATATATGGAAATCCATCAATGTAATCCCCAATTTAACAAACTGAAAGTCAAAAACCAGATGATCATCTCGTTAGATAATGAAAAGGCATTTGAAAAATCCAACACGCATTCATGATAAATGTATAGGAAAGATCACGAATTCAAGGCCCATACCTAAAAATAATAAAAGCAATATACAGCAAACCAGTAGCCAACATCGAAGTAAATGGAGAGAAGCTGGAAGCAATCCCACTAAAATCAGGGACTAGACAAGGCTGCCCAATTTCTCCCTACCTATTCAATATAGTGCTTGATGTCCTAGCCAGAGCAATTCGACAACAAAAGGATATCAAGGGCATACAAATTGCAAAGGAAGAAGTCAAAATATCACTATTTGCAGATTATATGCTAGTATATATCAGTGATCCTAAAAATTCTACCAGAGAACACCTAAACCTGATAAACAAGCTTCAGTGAAGGAGCTGTTTTTCAAAATAATTGAAACAAATCAATGGCCTTTCTCTACACAAAGGTTAAACAGGCAGATAAAGAAATTAGGGAAACAACACCCTTCACAATAGTCACAAATAATATAAAATACCTTGGTGTGACTCTAATTAAGGAAGTGGAAGATTTGTATGACAAAAACTTTAAGTCTCTGAAGAAAGAAATCAAAGAAGATCTCAGAAGATAGAAAGATCTCCCATGTTCATGGATTGGCAGGATCAATATAGTAAAAATGGCTATCTTGCCGAAAGCAATCTACAGATTCAATCCAATCCCCATCAAAATTACAACTCAATTATTCAATGAATTAGAAAGGGCAATTAGCAAATTTATCTGGAATAACAAAAAACCTGGGATAGCAACAAATCTTCTCAATGATAAAAGAATCTCTGGTAGAATCACCATGTCTGACCTAAAGCTGTACTACAGAACAATTGTGATAAAAACTGCATAGTACTGATACAGGGACAGACAGATAGACCAATGGAATAGAATTGAAGACCGGGAAATAAACCAAAACACCTATGGTCACCTGATCTTTGGCAAGGGAGCTAAAACCATCCAGTGGAAAAAAGACTGCATTTTCAACAAATGGTGCTGGTACAACTGGTGGTTATCATGTGGAAGAATGTGAATTGATCCAGTCTTATCTCCTTGTACTGAGGTCAAGTCTAAGTGGATCAAGGAACTCCACAAAAAATCAGAGACACTGAAACATATAATGGAGAAAGTGGGGAAAAGCCTTGAAGATATGGACACAGGGGAAAATTCCTAAACAGAACAGCAATGGCTTGTGCTATAAGATTGAGAATTGACAAATGGGATCTCATAAAGTTGCAAAGCTTCTGTAAGGCAAAAGACTCTCTCAATAAGACAGAAAGGCCAAGAACAGATTGGGAAAGGATCTTTACCAATCCTAAATCTGATAGGTGAGTAATATCCAATATATAGAGAGAACTCAAGAAGATGGACTCCAGAAAATCATATAACCCTATTAAAAAATGGGGTATAGACCTAAACAAATAATTCTCAAGTGAGGAAGACAGAAAGGCTGAAAAGCACCTGAAAAAAATGTTCAGCATTCTCAATCATCAGGGAAATGCAAATCAAAACAACCCTGAGATTCCTCCTCTCACCAGTCAGAATGGCTAAGATCAAAATTTCAAGTGACTGTAGATGCTGCCAAAGATATGGAGAAAGAGGAACACTCCTCTATTGTTGGTGGGATTGCAAGCTGGTACAACCACTCTGGAAATCAATCTGGCAGTTCTTCAGAAAATTGGACATAGTACTACTGGAAGATCCAGCAATTCTTCTCCTGAGCATATACCCAAAAGGTGTTCCAACTTGTAATAGGGACACATGCTCCATTATGTTCATAGCAGTCTTATTTATAATAGCTAGAACCTGGAAAGAAACCACATGTCCCTCAACAGAGGAATAGGTACAGAAAATGTGGTACATTTACTCAGATGTGAAAAACAATGAATTCATGAAATTCTTAGGCAAAGAAATGCATCTGGAGGATATCATCCTGAGTGAGTTAATCCAATCACAAAAGAACACACATGGTATGAACTCACTGATGAGCGGATATTAGCCCAGAAAATTAGAATATCCAAGATACAATTTGTAAAAAAAATGAAACTCAAGAAGAGAGAAGACCAAAGTGTGGATACTTTTCTCCTTCTTAGAATGGGGAACAAAATAACAATAGAAGGAGTTACAGAGACAAAGTTCGGACCTAAGATGGAAGGAAAAACCATGCAGAGACTGCCCTACCCAGGGGTCCATCCCATATACAACCACCAAACTCAGAAACTATTGTATATGTCAGAAAATTTTTGCTGACAGGACTCTGATATAGCTCTCTCTTGTGAGGCTATGTCAGTGCCTGGCAAATTCAGAATTGGATGCTCACAGTCATCTATTGGATAGAACACAAGGCCCCCAATGGAGGAGCTCGAGAAAGTACCCAAGGAGCTGAATGGGTCTGCAATCCTATAGAAGGAATAACAATATGAACTAGCCAGTACCCCCAGAACTTGTGTCTCTAGCTACAAATCTAGCAGAAGATGGCCTAGTCATCCATCAATGGGAAGAGAGGTCCCTTGGTCTTGCAAACTTTATATGCCAGTACAGGAGAATGCCAGGGCCAAGAATTAAGAGTAGGTGGGGAGGGGAGCAGGGTGGTGGGAGGGTATAGGGGACTTTCAGGATAGCATTTAAAATGTAAATGAAGAAAATATCTAATAAAAAATTGAAAAAAAGAAATTAAAAGTGCTTTTCTTTTAACATTTTATTTATTATTATTAATATTTTAATATTAAATATTATATTTATTATTATATAATACTCTTTAATATTTTACTTACTTTACATGACTTTCTTGATATTAAAAATGCTTTTATTCTTTTTACTACTTTATTTATTTATTTATTCATTTATTCATTTATTCATTTATTCATTTATTTTTCATTTATTTACATTCCAGGTCCCATTTCCCTCCCAGCATACCCTCTGTCCATTCCACATTCCATATCTCCTACCCACCCCCATCTCCATGATGATATCCCCACTACACACACACCCCTCTACATCAGACCTCACTTCCCTGGGGCCTCCAGTTTCTCTGTGGTTAAGTGCATCTTCTCTGATTCTACCCAGAACCAGAATTCCTCTGCTGTATAGGTGTTGGGTGGTGTATGATGTCAAGTTGTTAGTCCTGTTTTTGATAGCTCTCAGGGACCCTGATAAATTGAGACTGCTGTTCCTCCTCTAGGGTCACTCTACTGCTCAGGCTCCTTCAGCCTTTCTCCAATTCAACCACAGTGGCCAGTGGCTTTTGTCCACTGGTAGGGTCCAAATATCTGTATCTGATTCTTTCTGCTGCTTGTTGGATCTTTAAGGAAGACAGCCATGATAGGTCCATTTTTGTGAGCAGTCTATTCTCAGTTATAGTGTTTGGTCTTCGACCTCTCCTTGAGCTGGATCCTAATTTGGGCCTGTTGTGGGACCTCTTTTTCCTCAGGCTCTGCTCCATTTCCATCCCTGCAGTTCTTTCAGACAGGAACAATAATGGGTCAAAGCTTTGACTGTGGGTTGGCACCTCCCCCCCATCACTTCATGCCCTGACTTTCTGCTAGCAGTTGGCTCTATAAGTTTCCCCTCCCCACTCTTGGGAATTGCATCAAGGTCTTTCTCTTCAACTCAAGATTTTCTCACTCCCCAGATTTCTAGTGGGAAGCCTGATAACCGAGGTAGTCTGGTTCCATTCTTTATGCTGGCCCTCAGGGCTCCAGTTCTTTTTCTTCATCCAATACCAGATCAGGTTCCCATCTACCCCTTGCCCCATCTACATTCCCTACCAGGCCCTTCCCTCCCTCCCCATTGTATTTGATTCTTCTCCCTACCAAGTTGGACTGATTCATCCTTACTTGGGCCCTTCAACTTATTGAATGTTTTGAGTTCTGTGGACTGTATCTTGGATATTCTATACTTATTTTTGGCTAATATCAACTTTTTTATGAGTCCATACCATGCATGTCTTTTTGGATCTGAGTAACTTTACTCAAGATAATATTTTCTAGTTCCATTCATTTTCCTGAAAAACTCAGCATGTCCTCATACTTAATAATTGAGTAGTATTCCATTGTTTTAATGAAAAACATTTTCTGTATCCTTGATTTTGTCTTGGGACATCTGTTTTTTTTTTTCTTTCTGGATAGCACAAATAAGGCCACTATGAACATAATTGAACATGTGCTCCTATGACATTGTGGGGTATCATTTGGATATATTCCCAATCTTGGTATTGCTGGATCTTTAGGTCGATCTATTTCCAATTTTCTGAGGAACCTCCAGAATGGCTTGCAGAGTGGTTGTACCAGTTTCAATCACACCAACAATAGAGGAGTGTTCCTCTATCTCCACATCCTCACCAACGTGTGTTGTCCTCTAAGGTTTTGACCTTAGCCATTTTGACTGGTGTAAGTTGGATTCTCAGGGTTGGTATAATTTGTATTTCTCTAATCACTGAAGGGTTTGAACATTTCTTTAGGTACTTCTCACCCATTTGAGATTCCTCTGTTGTGAATCCTAGGTTTAATTATGTACCCCATTTTGTGATTAGGTTGTTTGATTGTTTTTTTTTTGTGGTTAGCTTTTTGAATTCTCTATATATTTTGGATGTTATCCCTCTATTGGATGTGGGGTTAGTGAATATATTTTCTCAATCTGTAGGTTGCTGATTTGTTTTATTGACTATGTCCTTTGCCTTACAGAAGCTTTCCAGTTCCATGAGTGTCAATTTATCCATTCTGGATCTTAGAGCATGAGACTTTTGAGTTCTATTTAGGAAACTTTCCTCTGTGCCAATGAGTTCAAGGTTCTTTTCCATTTTGTCTTCTATTAGTTTTGATGTATCTCGTTTTATGTTGAGACTTTTGATTCACTTGAAATTTAGCTTTCTGCAAGGTAATAAACATGGGTCTATTTTAATTCTTCTACATAGAAACAGCCAGCTATACCAGCACCATTTATTGAAATTGTTTTTTCACTCCATTGTTTATTTTTGGATTCTTTGTCAAAAATCAGGTGTCCATGAGTGTGTGCTTTTATTTCTGGGTCTTCAATACTACTCCATCAATCAAAGTGTCTGTATCAATGCCAATAATATACAGTTCTTAGTACTATTTCTCTGTAGTAAAGCTTGAGGTCAGGGTTCATGATTCTCCCAGAAGTTCGTTTATTATTAAGAATTGTCTTTGTGGGGCTGGGGAGATGGCTCAGTGGGTAAGAGCACTGACTACTCTTCCAGAGGTCCTGAGTTCAATTCCCAGCAACCAATGTTGGCTCACAACCATCTGTAATGGGATCTGATTCCTTCCTCTGGTGTGTCTGAAGAGAGCAATGGCATACTTCTAAGCAGAAAATAAATAAATAAATAAATAAATCTTTAAAAAAAAGAATTGTCTTTGTTATTATCAATTTTTTGTCTTTCCAGGTAAATTTGAGAATTGCTCTTTCCATGTCTTTGAAGATTTGTGTTGGTATTTTGATGAGGATTGCATTGAATCTGTCGGTTTTGCCATTCTGTGACATTGGGAGATCTCTCCATTTTCTAGATCTTTGCTTTGACTTGAGAGACTCTAAGTTATGGTCATACAGGTCTTTCACTTGTTTGGTTAGGGTTACCAAAAGATAGGTTATACTATTTGTGGGTACTGTGAATGTAATTGTTTCCTTAATTTGCTTCCCCACCAGTTTTCTATTTATATAAGGAAGGCTACACATTTATTTGAGTTGATTTTATATCTGGCCACTTTGCTAAGTTGTTTATAAGCTTGAGATATCCTCTGGTAGAATTTTTGGGTTTGCTTATTGTACTGGCTAGTTTTGTGTCAACTTGACACAGCTGGAGTTATCACAGAGAAAGGAACTTCAGTTGAGAAAATGCCTCCATGAGATCCAACTGTAAGGCATTTTCTCAATTATTGATCAAGGGGGAAAGACCCCTTGTGGGTGGGACCATCTCTGGGCTGCCAGTCTTGGGTCCTATAAGAGAGCAGGCTGAGCAAGCCAAGGGAAGCAAGCCAGTAAAGAACATCCTTCCATGGCTTCTGCATCAGCTCCTGTTTTCTGACCTGCTTGAGTTCCAGTCTGGACTTCCTTCAGTGATGAACAGCAGTATGGATGTGTAAGCTGAATAAACCCTTTCCTCCCCTATTTGCTTCCTGGTCATGCTATTTTGCAGGAATAGAAGCCCTGTCTAAGACAAATTGGTAACAGCATAGTGGGGTATTCCTGTGACAGCCTGACCATGTTTTGGGGAAGACTTTGGAAGGACTTCGGAACTTTGGGCTAGAAGATCTATTCTGTGTTAAGAGCTTTGTCAGATGTTGTGTAGAAGCTTGGAAGATAATGTTGAGAACAGTACAGGAGATGGAGGCCTGGCTTGTGAAATTTCAGAGGGAAAATTAAAGACTCTTTTCAGGGCCATTGCTATTTTGGAGTTTGATTATTCTGGTTAGCTGGGGCTGAAGAAGCAACTGTGATTAACAAGATACCAGAACTACTAAAGCTAAACCTTTGCATTACAGGGACTATTGATACTGTTTAGCTGGAGCTAAGAAATTAGTGGTGATTAAGAAGAGACCAGTATCATTGAGGTGACATCTTCTGGGAAGTGTTTTCTGAAAGCACAAAGAGACTGTGTTCCAGAAATAGCCAAGGTTGTACTCCTGCTGCAGTGGGACTTGGTAATGTGTAAGATTTACCCAGGTGGTACTGGTTTTGAAGGCATGAAAGGGTCATGCAGAGCAGCTGAGGCCAAGGAAGCACTGTGAGAGGCCATGGAAGGTCATTGGTGAAAGTGCAGCCTCAGTTGCAATTGATGGCCCAGGACTGAAGGAGTCATGCAAAGGAGTTGAAGCTTGGCACCATGAAGAGAGCCTATGAGAGGCTAGTGTTGAAGCCTAGTTACAGTGGAAGACAGCAGCATTTTGGAGATGCCAGTATCATGGGATGACCACCAAGAACAGCAGCAGCAGTGAAGTACAGGTAGCTGGAGCCTAGAAGACAAGGTGTGTGCTACAAAGCTCATGGCTGGAGAAGTGCCACAAGCCCTTGGAGGAGCCCAGAAGATCGTGAGTTGGATCCCAGACATTGGACGGTTGGAGCTTGAATTTTGCTTTTGATTGTGACTGTGCCCTGATGTTTTTCCCTCTTGAAGGAAGTTTTTTTTTTTTTTTTCTTTGTGAAGCCCACAGTTAAGAGACTTTGAATTTTAAAGAACTTTGAATTTTAAAGGATACTGTATATTTTAAAAGGATTGAACTTTTAATATGTAAAAACTATGGGACTTTTAAAGTTATTTAAGATCTTGGGATTGAATAAGAACTAAGGATTAAGGTATACTAGTGATGTATTTGTGTGTCAAGTTGACAGGGGGTCAATTGTACTGTCCAGTTTTGTGTCAATTTGACACAGCTAGAGTTATGACAGAGAAAGGAGCTTCAGGTGAGGAAATGCCTCCATGAGATCCAACTGTAAGGCATTTTCTCAATTAGTGATCAAGGGGGAAAGACCCCTTGTGGGTGGGACCATCTCTGGGCTGCCAGTTTTGGGTTCTATAAGAGAGCAGGTTGAGCAAGCCAGTAAAGAACATTCCTCCATGGCTTCTGCATCAGCTCCTGTTTTCTCACCTGCTTGAGTTCCAGTTCTGATTTCCTTCAGTGATGAACAGCAGTATGGATATGTAAGCTGAATAAACCCTTTCCTCCCCAATTTGCTTCGTAGTCATGATGTTTGTGCAGGAATAGAAACTCTGACTAAGACACTTATGTACACTATTATATCATCTGAAAATAGTGATACCTTTATTTCTTCTTTGCCCAATTTGTCTCCCCTTGATCTCTTTTTGGAGTCTTATTGTTCTAGCTAGTGCTTTTAGTGTTATATTGAATAGATATTGGGAGAGTGGTTATCCATTCCTTGACCCTGTTTTTAGTGTGATTGCTTCAAGTTTCTCTATATATAAATTGATATTGGCTCCTGGTTTGCAATAAATTGCTTTTATAATGTTTAGGTATGAGCCTTGAATTACTGATCTCTCCAAAACTTTTAACATGAAGGGGTGTTGTATTTTGTCAAATTAATTTTCTTTATCTAAGAAGATGATCCTTTGTTAGGAACTAAAAAAGGGGGGAGCTGGGGAAGAGGGGAGGAGAGACTCACACCCTGCCAGAGATTTACCCATTCTCTGGTATTTCAGGTGTGGGAGATATGCCATACACTTTCCACTCAGCCCTGGGTGGGCATTCATGCCTCTGACCCACATTTCAGAGGGTGGCCAAGGAGCAGCCCTACCTGGGAACCCTAGAGCTACTTTGCTAAAGCCACCAAGGTTATAGGAGAGAGGGATGATGAGGGAAGAGACGTTCCCAACACCTGCAAGAGTGAGTGCAGCAGAGCTTGATAGAGCACAGGAAGTCCTTCTAACAGGAGATGCAAACCTTATATGCCCCAGTACAGGGGAACACCAGGGCCAAGATGTGGGAGTGGGTTGGGTAGGGGAGCCAGGCAGGGGGATGTGGGAGGGTATAGGGGACTTTAGGATAGCATTTGAAATGTAAATGATGAAAATATCTAATAAAAATTGGAGAAAAAGAGAAACGGATCATTAAGAGAAAGGCTGTCCCATCCTCCTAGTGCAGTGGGCCTTAATGAACAGAGACAGTCTATGATTTTAGAGCCTTATTATAGAAATGCAGAGGGAAAGAGATGGTAGAAAAGAGAGAAAGAGAGGAAAGGCTAGAGATAAAGAGTAAGAGGGAGAGAAAAGATGAGAGGAGAGAGGAGAGAAGAAGAAAAAGAGAAAGGAAAGAGGAGAGAGGAGTGAGAGAAGTGGGAGGAAAGAGAACAAAAGAGTCAGAAACAAGAGAGCAAACAGGGGCTCAACAGCCCTTTTTATGGTCTTTACTGTTGCTAGGTAACTGAGGAGGAATTTAGCCTGAAGATCAGAAGCTTGGGCCATTGCCTATTTGGCTACTGACCATGCTTCTCTTGTGGTGACTGTAGGGGGTGATAACTTAGGCAGGAGCCAGAGTTCCAGAAGCATGAGGGAACACCTACCATGTCATGTAGGTGAATTACGACTTCAGGGTTCAGACCTCAGCTAGAATGGAGACCAGCCTGTCTATGGAACACCTACCGTGTCATGTAGGTGAATTATGACTTTGGGGTACAGACCTCAGCTAGAATGGAGACCAGCCTGTCTGTGCATAGCCCAATGCCCCACAATCGTGATTTTTTTCTTTGAGTTTGTTTATATAGTGGAATATAGTAATGGAGTTTCGTACATTGAACCAATCTTGCATCCCTTGGGTGAAGCCTACTTGGTCATCATGAATGGTGGTTTTGGTGTGTTCTTGGATTCAGTTTGCAAGAATTTTATTATGTATTTATCCATTCATATTCATGAGTGAGACTGGAATGAAGGTCTCATTTCTGGATGGGTTCTTAAGCAGTTTAAGTGTCAGAGTAATTGTGGCTTCATAGAATGAATTAGGCAGTATGCCTTCTGTGTCTATATTATGGAATAGTTTGATGTATATTGGTGACTGTGAAGGTCTGGTAGAATTCTTCCCTAAATTTATCTGTCCCTGTGATGTTTTTGTTTGGGAGATTTTAAAGGAATTCCTCTATTTCCTTGTTAATTATGTACATGATCAGACAATTTTTCTGTCATTGATTTAACTTTGGTATGTGGTATCTGTCTAGAAAACCAACCATTTTTCTAAAGTTTCCAGTTTTATTGAGTATAGACTTTTGTAATAGGATCTGATGATTTTTTTAAAATTTCCTCTGCTTTTGTTGTTATGTCTCCTTTTTCGTTTCTGATTTTATTAATTTGGATACTGCCTCTGGGATGTTTAGTTAGTTTGTCTAGGGGTTTATCTATGTTGTTGATTCTCTCAAATAATGAGCTTTCTGCTTTGTTGATACTTTGTATTGTTCTCTTTGTTTCTATTTGGTACATTTCCACCCTGTGCTTGACTATTTTCTTCTGTTTATTTCTCTTACGTGAGTTTGCTTCTTCTACTTCTAGACCTGTCTGGTGTTGTGTTAAGTTGCTACTGTAAGTTCTTGCCAGTTTCTTTACTGTTCATTATCTGTCCTGTTCCTTGTCCTCTCCTGACTCCTTCATCACACCCTGGTCAATGGCTGAACAAATATTTCTCAAGAGAACCCATATTGCTATGATAGCATACTTGGGGAAAACATAAGCATAACCTGTCCCCTTGTCAGACGAAGGGTGGGAGGTTACCACCGAGAAGCTATTGGGTCCCTCCATCTGACCAATAGAAGGAAAGTGTTCCTTGGCAAAAATGCCCAGTGTTTTAAACAGGGCTCAGCCCTTTACCCTCAAAGGAGAGAACTTTAATATGAAATAAGATCTCTACCAATGTTAGCTATTGATCTTTTTTGGATTCTGAGGAGGTGATCCAAGCAAGTACTTCATTAAGGGAGATATTTGCACTTTCTATGATTGTCTGGCCTTGAGGATTATAGACTACCCCAAAGGAGTGACTAATTTTACATGAGGACAGAAGGTACTGTACTGCTGAGATGAGTAAACAGGTCCATTATAAGTCTTGAGTGCTCAAGGCACACCCATTATCAGCATTGCTAATTTCATGGCCTTAATAGCATGACAGGCCTCTTTCCCTCTATGGCTACCATGTATACAAAGGCTGAGTAAGTATCTCCCACAACATGTACATAACTAAGATTATCAAAGACTGGGGAGTGGGTGACATTCATTTGCCAGATTGGGGAGCAGGCCTCTAGGGTTAATTGTGGACCTGGAAGGGGCACCAATGGTGTGAGAATTGTACAAGTTGTACAAAAACTTGCAAGATGTTGAGATTTTGACATAAGCAATTTGGGCAAGAACTTACGTAATTCTGAAGGAAAAAGTGAATTTACTGGTATAATATTCTTCCTTTTAATAGCAATTTCATGTTTACAGCCTTAATCAGGGTTTTGTTTCTCTAATTTCCCTATACTAAAAGGCCAGACAATTTAGAATGTGATCTTGTGTGTAAGATGAAGCAGGCATATGCACTATTCTTGAGAGTCTTTTTGATAGATCTTCTGTAGACTTGTATAGGGCTGTTTTTCTGTTTAATAAAGTTGAACGACAGTATAAGGGCAGCTTGGACTGCATATTGGCTATCTGAAAGTATTGACCAGCTACAGATGGCAACACTCAAAAAGTTTCAGGAAACCAAGTAATGCACTTAGTTGCAATGAGATAGGATTAGAGAGAATGTGAGTTGTGCCATTTTACTCCTTGTCTTTACATAAGAACCACATATCTGGTGTTATTAGCATGAGAAAAGACATAGTTGCTTTCTGGATGGGGAGAGAGCTAGGAATGCTTTCAAATTCAAGTGTAATTGGCACATGGAGTGTAGCAGTGGGATTCTTGTTTGGCAGTGGGTAATTATACAAGAAACATGTGAATCCTGCCACCATTTCTTGAAAGCTGAGGGAATCTGCCATTAATAATTGAAAATATTGTATGGAGAATGGTAGAATTATTGTGGCTGTTTCACTGTTATAAGTTTTTCTAGCTAAGCTTCTCTCCTTTAGGACAAGGTGGAAGGCAATCTAAAACTTTTTGCTAACCTTAAATAAATCTGAATGGGCCTGGTGCAACCACATGTGGGACTCATTCTGTCATAACACTTTTAGGAACCCCCTCAATGAACCACAGAATTATAGACATGAGGCGTTTTTCTGGATCATGTGTTTCTAGAGTTTTTACAGAAAGAAGGACCATAATTCTCCATAGTAAGTTGCTAGCCTCAGATGTTAGTTTAACCCTGGTGGAAGCACTGCTAGACCACTCCAATAGAGAAAAGAGGTGACTTATCTCTCATGGTCCAGAATAAGCAGGAAAGTTTTGAGCCAGTTAAAACTTCCATACAATTGCTGTCATTTCAGGAGGGAATAGGATACTTTTACTAATATGGAGAAGTCCAGCTGATGAATCCTATCACAAACAGAAAAGCCCAGGAAGGCACACTGGGGAAACTCCCTGAATCTTTTCTGGAACAACTTTCAAATCCAATTTTTCTAAGTTAAGCAACAATTGACAGGACACTTTCCCAGATCAGGCAGGCTAGTTTGTTCAAATAAATATCATCCATTTAATTGACTTCAACAACCACCCTAGGGACAGCTTGCATGGCTCCAGCCACGTACAGCTGACAAATGGTCAGGCTATTTTCATGCCCTGCAGCAGGACTGTCCATTGGTATCTTTTGGCTGGTATATTCACACTAGGCTCACATAGTATAAAGGCAAAAACTATTTATCCTGTTGAGCCAGAGGAATCTGGAAAAATCAATCATTAATATGCAGGATCCTCACATGGCCCAGTAGTGGGATAGCACAAGAATGAGGTTGTCCCACTTGAGTAGACACCATTTTCCATATGTTTATTAATGGCTTTCAGATCCCTAGAAATACATATTTCATTGAATTATTTTTTTCCTTTCTAATTTATGTTTTTTTTATTAGATATTTTCTTAATTTACATTTCAACTGCTATCCCAAAAATCCCCTCCCCCTCCCTGCTCCCCTGTCCACCCACTCCCACTTCTTGGCCCTGGCGTTCCCCTGTATTGGGGCATATAAAGTTTGCAGTACCAAGGGGCCTCTCCTCCCAATGATGGCCAACTAGGCCATCTTCTGCTAAATATGGAGATAGAGACACGAGTTCTGGGGGTTATGATTAGTTCATATTGTTGTTCCTCTTCTAGGGTTGCAGACCCCTTCAGCTCCTGGGGTTCGATCTCTAGCTTCTCCAATGTGGGCCCCGTGCTCCCTCTTATGGATGACTGTGAGCATCCACTTCTGTGGGAGTCAGCTATATCAGGGTCCCTTCAGTAAACACTTGCTGTCCTATGCAATAGTGTCTGAGTTTAGTGACTGATTATGGGATAGATCTCTGGTGAGTTAGTCACTGAAATATTTTTAAGAATAAAACTTGGAGTAATCTGTCTACTGGTTTAGGGTTCAAAATGTTCCAAAGCTACTTGTTCCAAGACAAGTTCCTTAAGAACAGAACATGTAGGTTCCAATATGGGCTGCAGGTCCATCGAGGTATGGGCTTTCAACTGGAGACCAATGTTATAGAGTCAGGTACCTCGATGTGAAATGAATCTGCAAAGTCAGCAAGACAAAAAGGCCACCAACAGATTGGGAAAGGATTTATACCAATCCTAAATCTGATAGGGCACTAATATCCAACATCTACAAAAAGACACAGAAGCTAGACTTCAGAAAAACGAATAACCCCATGAAAATTGGGGTACAGAGCTAAACAAATAATTCTCAACTGAGGAATTCTGAATGGCTGAGAAACATCTGAAAAAATGTTCAACATCCTTAATCATCAGGGAAGTGCAAGTCAAAACAACACTGAGATTCCACCTCACACCAGTCAGAATGGCTAAGATCAAAAATTCAGGTGACAGCAGGTGCTGGAGAGGATGTGGAGAAAGAGGAACACTCCTCCATTGCTGGTGGGATTGCAAGCTTGAACAACCACTCTGGAAGTCAGTCTGGCATTTTCTCAGAAAATTGGACATAGTACTACCAGAGGATCCAGCAATACCTCTCCTGGGCATATACCCAGAAGATGTTCCAATTGCTAAAAAGGACACATGTTCCACTATGTTCATAGCAGCCTTATTTATAATAGCCAGAAGCTGGAAAGAACCCAGATGTCCCTCAACAGAGGAATGGATACAGAAAATGTGGTACATTTACACAATGGAGTATTATTCTGCTATTAAAAATGAATTTATGAAATTATTGGGCAAATGGATGTATCTGGAGGACATAATCCTTAGTGAGGTAACCCAATCACAAAAGAATTCATTGGATATGTGCTCACTGATAAATGGATATTAGCCCAGAAACTTAGAATACCCAAGTTCCAATTTGCAAAACACAAGAAAATTAAGAAGGAAGACCAGCATGTGGATACTTCATTCCTCCTTTGAACGGGAAACAAACTACCCATGAAAGGAGTAGAGACAAAGTTTAGAGCTAAGATGAAAGGATGGACCATACAGAGACTAACCCACCAGGGGATCCATCCCATAATCAGTCAATAAACTCAGACACTATTGCATAGGACAGCAAGTGTTTACTGAAGGGACCCTGATATAGCTGTCTCGTACAGAAGTGGATGCTCACAGTAATCTATAAGATGGAGCATGGGGCCCACATTGGAGAAGCTAGAGATAGAACCCCAGGAGCTGAAGGGGTCTGCAACCCTAGAAGAGGAACAACAATATGAACTAACCAGAACCTGCAGAACTCGTGTCTCTAGCTCCATATGTAGCAGAAGATGGCCTAGTTGGCCATCATTGGGAAGAGAGGCCCCTTGGTATTGCAATCTCTATATGCCCCAATACAGGGGAATGCCAGGGTCAAGAAGTGGGAGTGGGTGGACAGGAGAATAGGGCGGTGGGAGTGGGGAGGGAACTTTCAGGATAGAATTTGAAATGTAAATTAAGAAAATATGTAAAAAAAAAAAAAAAAGAAAGAAAAAAGAAAAAGAAATGACTCTGGATGACAGTGGCCAGTATAATTAGCAGTGATCCCTGATTTTAAGACCTGTGAGGCCCAGTTTGTCAATCTTGTATAACATTATGAACAAAGGAATGATCTTCCAGAGTAAGAAGAACACCCATGTCTTCCAGAATATTTCTTCCCCAGAGGTTGCAGGGAACATCAGCAACAACATGTGTAAGAGATGCATGGTTGCTGTCCAAATTCTGCCAACTGACAGGTCAGGTAGTCTTTTGGGTGGCCTGTTGTCTTTTAGCTCCTGTGATGGAGGGATCAGGTCTGAATTCCCAGTGAGGGAACTTCAATAATTGTTGGTTGTTGTTGTTGTTTTATTTTGTTTTTGTTTGTTTTTGCTATTATAATGACAACTTTTCCTCTGTCAACCAGCCATTAAGGAGTACACAGTAGAAATGTAGTCATCATGTAGGAGGGAAGAAACACAGGTAAGGTCCAAAACGCTTTTGGCAAAGCAGGGCTCACTCTTTCTTACTGGTGTGGTAGGTGTGGGGGTGAGGGGTGCCTCTTTTTGTGATTTAAATTGTCTTCCTGCTATTGAGGTTAATCCCTAGTGCAATGGAAAGATTTGTTATAACAGGGACATCTGCTCTTGGGCATAGCTTGCTGAGTAGGAATCCTATTTGAGCTGTCTGAGCTTGCCACAGCCCCAACAGGTGTGATCAGAGGACCCTTCAGTAGGAGGGTGGGTGCATCCTCTATACATAATCCATGACCAAAGTGTCAATCAAGGCAGTTGGGTCTGCAATTGGGTCCATACCAGGTTTTAAATCATGCATGGCAACAAACCATTTATGAATATAATCATTCCTTTTGGTTGTCACAGCATTGTGAGTGGAGGAATTAAGACCTTCCCTTGACAGCTGATTAATGATCATGGTCTCTGGTTAGAGCAGCATCGACCTATCTTTTCAGTGCCCAAGTCACAGGGAACAGGAATTTCATGAAGAACTCCTCAGACTGCTAATGTTATGTCTAGTTTTCAGGGCTCCCAGAAGAACACTAAGAATTTTGAATACTATGCAAAGTAACAAAAGTCTTATATTAGAGTCAGACCCACATGGAAAACCTTCCCACTGTGAGGGATAGGAGTTTGTGTCAGGACTGTGTCTAGGGGTTTGGAGTTTTTATAGAGACAGAAACATAAGCAGGGATTCTCGGTATTAGGGTTAAATGACAAGAGTAGGTGACAAGTGAAGTCATCCTTCAAACAGGATATCATTTGTTCAGTCAGAGGATCAGAATCTCGCAACTGCAAGGGGGGCTCTTCTGACCTGGGAAGTAACATTGTGGTTCTAGCAGGAACTAGCGTGTTTTTAAAAACTGCCAAAAGCTGTCTGTGAATTCTTTTTTTTTTTAATTTAAAAATTTTTTTAAAGATTTATTTATTATTAAGTACACTGTAGCTGTCTTCAGATGCACCAGAAGAGGGTGTCAGATCTCATTATGGATGGTTGTGAGCCACCATGTGGTTGCTGGGATTTGAACTCAGGACCTTCGGAAGAGCAGTCGCTGCTCTTAACCGCTGAGCCATCTCTCCAGCCCCTGTCTGTGAATTCTTAATTATGCCCATTTCATGGACTGAAGTTAGGATAATTATTTCTACAAAGATGTTTGAACTTCACTTCTCATAAAGGCAGAAGCCATCTGAGGAGAATGAGGCACTAGGGGAGAGGCAATCCATCATGAAGGACAGGAATTGCAAAAAAATGACCAAGGAAGTAGTAACCACTGGAAGGCACCATCCTGCTAGATCACACCCGGGGCAAGCTACTGGGTACCCCCAGTGGGAGTGGAGCAGAAATGGTTGAGAGAAAGCATCCTGGGACAGCAGGATTAGAGGATGGTTTAGAGACTGACAGCCAGAGTGTAGCAGCAGAAATGTCCTCCTCCTCAGTGTTGAGATCATCTTGTTGACCTTGAGAAAGCACTTCACCTGCAGTAGAATTCTAAAAACTGGTGAAAACAACAAGGAGAATGGAGACAAAGAATAAGGAGGGGGTAATCCTAGACTGTACCTCTCTCTTCTTGAGGGCCAGGAAGAGAGCAACTATCCAGAAGTCACATCCCCACATATCCTCCAGAAATATCGAGGGGGCCAAAACAGCTTCATCCCTAAATTGGTCCATGTGTCACAGAAGGGATTTTTGGGATGAAGCCTGGGTTTCTTTAATGTTGAAGGGGAGTGAACCTATAAGGATGAGGAGCCCAAAGGAAACAAATGAGGGACAGACAGATATGACAGATGAGATGTCCAAAGGCTTGTATAAACAGAGGAATCCCTCGGATGTTACTCCGAGGCCTTAAGCTTGTAAGATGTCCCTGTGAGAGAAAAAAAAAAATTGAGAGCTTATCCCTAGTACCATGATCTAGGAAACAAGCACCTCTGTGAGGTACCAGAATTAATCCACACAGAAATTAAAAGCTAGTAGCTCTTAGAGATGGAGTGGATAAAGGCAAAAATGAGAAAATAAAAAAGATGTCTACATGCTGAACCACAAAAGGAAATCAAAAGTGCAAGTATGTTAGCTGTCATTAGAACAAGGCAAACAAAGAGAAAAGAAAAGAAAAAGAAAAGATATCTGCATGCTCACCATGGGGGAGGGGGGAACTGAAAGTGAAAATGGATGGTCACCAGGGTGAGAGGACAAAAAAGACAAAGAATATAGGTCCATGCATGCTCAATATCAAAGGACCCACAACATAAAACACTATGAGTCCAACTCACCTAACAAGCAACCAAAGGGAGCACAATAGCTGTGACTCCAGGGGAAAGAAAACAGATCAGGTCTAACTATGAACACAGTTTCTTATGGCAACATGCAAAAGGTACTCCTGGAAAAGGAGATGCACATGCAGCCCCAAATGGAGGATTATATAGTCCATAGACCACATTGGGTAGTAGATGCTGCTATGCCCTAGACTGCCCACTGCCCTACCCTATTTGACCCTGTGTGTTAGAGATGAGATGGCACAGAATTACCAACTCAGACTCCATTAGTAATAAGATCATTGCAGCAAAACTGTATGGATACTGCAGCATATAAATCCTTGGGTTGCCCTTTATTCCCTCCACACAAGTAAGAATCTCTTTCAAGCACCTCATCCAGGTGGGCTGGCATTGTCTTCATCACAGATCCCTAGTCTCTCGTGCCGTCTTCAATTAGGAGTTGCCTTCATGACTGTGTGCCACTCTTATGGTTATGCAGAAGCAGTCATTTCTTGATACTTTGCCTTACAAAAGATTTAGATTTCATGAGTTCCCACTTATCAATTGTTGACCTTACAGCTTGAGGACTTGGTGTTCCATTGAGGAAAATTTCACCAGTAACAATGCTGTGAAGGCTACTTACTACCTTCTCTTCATTAGATTTAGTGTATCTGGATTTATGTTGATGTCTAAGATCCTCTTGGCCTTGAGTTTTGTGCAAGGTCTCTCTCTCTCTCTCTCTCTCTCTCTCTCTCTCTATATATATATATATATATATATATATATATATATATATATATATATATATATATATGTGCAAACATTCATTTGTTGATGATGCTAACTTTTTCCATTATATGGTTTTATTTTCTTTGATCCAAAATCAATTGTTAGTAGGTATGTGGGTTTATTTTAGGGTCCTCTCTTCAATACAATTGTTCAACCTACATATTTCTATATAATACCATGCATATTTTAATACTATCTTATCATTAATTTTTCTCTAGTACAATTGGTGAACAGTGTCAGTTGTGCCCCAGAACTTCTTTAATTATACAGGTTTGTTTCAGCTATGCTGGATTTTTGTTTTTCTATAGGAAGTTGAGAATAGTTCTTTCAACTTCTGTTAAAATGTGTTGGAATTTTGATGGGAATAGCATTGCATCTAAATATTGTTTTTGGCAAATGGCCCTTTTCGCTGTTAATCTACCCATACTATGAACATGAGAGATCTTTCAATCTTCTGATGTCTTCTTCAGTTTCTTTTTTTTTTTTTTTTCAGAATTTTGCCTTTCTTTTTTTTTTCAACATTTATTAGATAATTTCTTCATTTACATTTCAAGTGTTATCCAGAAAGTTCCCTATACCCTCCCCCCTCCCGGCCCTGCTCCCCTACCCACCCGCTCCCACATCTTGGCCCTGGCGTTCCCCTGTACTGGGGCATATAAAGTCTGCATGACCAAGGGGCCTCTCTTCCCAATGATGGCCAACTAGGNGAGTAGTACTCCATTGTGTAAATATACCAAATTTTTTGTATCCATTCCTCTGTTGAGGGACATCTGGGTTCTTTCCAGTTTCTGGCTATTATGAATAAGGCTGCTATGAACATAGTGGAGCATGTGTCCTTATTACCAGATGGAATATCTTCTGGATATATGCCCAGTAGGGGTATTGCAGGATCTTCCGGTAGTACTACGTCCAATTTTCTGAGGTACCACCAGACTGATTTCCAGAGTGGTTGAACCAGCATGCATTCCCACCAACAATGGAGAAGTGTTCCCCTTTCTTTCTTGGATTATGATATCTATGTCAGTAATGATGAGATTGCATTTAAATAGTCACTTATTTCAGGCATTGTAACAATGATTTTTGTCAGAACATGCCAAAATGAAAAAAAATTTTATAGATGCCCAGTCCTGTTACCAGGACAATTCCTCAATCCCATGTGTTTAAGTATTATGGTTATCCTCCACCAAAGTATCCTGTTGAAGAATTCATCAATGTACTTCTTGTTCTACCATTTAAGTACTCAGTTACAAAAGGAGGAGCATATTTAAATTGAATGACACAAATAGTTGTTCTATTACCCATGATTGCACTGAAATATGACTTACTGAGAAGAAGGGTTCCCTGTGCCTGTTCATTGCCATCAGTCTTATAATAGACAAGTTAGTCTAATATGTACTCATTGCATATTGTTAATCTAAAGCAAAGAGAGTCATAACAATCCACAGTGTGACCAGTTTACACTTCTATGGTTGTGCTTTTAATGTTTGCTTCATTTGGGATTTTATTCACTCTACTCTCCCATTATTGTGTAGGTAAGTCGACTTACTGGGGGAGCATACTTTCATTACAATATCAAAATATAAATTACATTCATTGTCCTCAATTTCTAGTGGCTAAATATAAAGCCCCACTCAAAATAATTTCCCTCAGTATCTTAGGTGACAGGACCCACTGTGGTGATTTTAAATTTACATTTTATATAAATGAGAAATTGCATAATGTTTTCAAAGCATAGTAATCAGTAGGTGAACATATTGCTCTAGATAAAGGGATTCATCACAATGACATGTCTACTCAAAGATTAATCTTGGATTAAAGAAAAGAGCAAGAGTAGAGAAGTTCCAATCAGAAAATAATCAGAAGACTTGATTTTTAATTTTCATTGAAATTATGTAGATAACTTGGAAGTGAGAAATGGAGCAGGGCTATTGGCTTTTCCAAAGTAAGAAAGAAACTGGCTGTGTTGGGTTCAGACATAATATTTTTCTGCAAATAAAAAAATGTATCACAGAAGAAAGTTCTGAGACAAAACACACACACACACACACACACACACACACACACACACACACACACACACACACAGTAAATAGGAAGAGTAAAATCCAAAAGACGTCTTTTGTTTGTGATATCATGGTCCATTGATTTATCCTGTGAATGATAAGCATGGACATTTTTAGGCCTTCTTCCAATTTATCTACTATTGCAATATCTGAGATAGCATGATTTCCCCAGCCAAAATTCGTTACTTTAAGTTTCAAACTTGGCCAAAGTAGCCCAATCNATGATTGCTATGTAACAAGCAAAGAATTTTTTTCCCATGAACGAGATGTGACAATTGGTGCATTTTTCCCTCTTCATATTTTTTACACAGGAAACAAAGTTCCTGATAAATCTTTGCCACACAGTTTCCAAGACTATCATGTACAGTAAGTACAATTATTTAATTTAAGAATTCAGAATTCTTATGACTTATTAGGTATTGGGAATAAAACTTGCTTTAGTTTTTTAAAATCCTTCTTTTCCATTCAAAAATTGCTTCAATATATTTTCTTGTGTACTTCTTTTCCTATTTAAAAGGAAAAGTTATAATTTTGATCTCATTCATTTTGCTTTCCCTGTTGTGATTCAATATCCATGATCATTTGTTTGTCATGCGTGGATCACCAGATAATTTGAACATTTTCAGTGTTATGATTTCAGAGTATGGATATGTTAATCTACATATTACCTTGACCTTCTGGGTTTTATTGAAGTCCAAATATATTCTTGAGGGAAGAGATGAGGTAACTGAATAAGGAGACAACTGAGTGCACAGAATGTTGCTAGAGTGAAAGTAATGACTTTTTTTTATAGACAGCTGATTTCAGAAGAAGACTGTCAAAAATAAATTTCGTGAGAACTTTGTGATCTAGAAAGATCTAAATATTTTTCTATTTTATTTCTTTTTTATTTACTTGGTTTTTTTTGTTGTTGTTGTTTTGTCTTAAAGTTTTTAATTTTCAAACTGATGTAAAATTTTATCTGATTCCCATATGTTTCTAGTGCTTTTCATCCTTTATGTATACCTTTGACAAAATACACTATCTTGGAGGATGGCCACTTAAAGGCATTTTTAAACTTTTAAATTTGCAGTATTAAGAAATAGCATCAGAGAAGTTTGATTTCTTAGTAAAATAATGACAACAATAAAGTTCTTTTTCTATATAGAGGAGATATATTGTGCTTATCTGAGATATATATCCAGAATCTCTATGGATCTCTATGGATCAATGGTAAAAGAGTATGAAGTAGAAAATAGACCTTGAAAGTATCTGTGAACATATGAGAAAATCAGTAGGAAGAAATTGATAAGAAGAAAGAAAGCAAACATACCTATGAATGTCAATTATACTCAGTGTCACATTGCTTTGTAATTGTTAAATCCTTGGTGGTATGTTTAGTAAAAGAATCAAAGACACTCATATTGTTAAGTGAGTACTCATTCTCACTACAGAGTCATAGATTACCACAAGCTCACTTTTTGTAGACTTCATTTAACAATAAAACTAAATCACTCAAGGGCCATTGTCTTCATTTTTTAGTCCCTTAAGTCTGAATACTAAAATCTCCAGTTAGGGAATTTTTTGTCATTAAAACTGAAATTTCGAGCAAGAAACCTTGAAACAATAAATGAATCTTTATAGACAAAAAATATGTGCAGAAGGAAAAAATCAGTCATTTTTATAGTCTAGATTTATATAGGGAAAAGGAAAAATCAAAGAAGTACATTCCTGGAAAGATGTATTTTCACTATAAAATATTTTAAAATTTGTCATAAAATATACAGTTATATTTTTCTGCAAACACTTATATTTTTATTATATTTTCCCTAGTAAAAGAATAGAAAAATTGAGCTGCTGAAGGCTTTCTAGGACATTGCTCTGGTGTTTAAAAGTGATCCAAGATTGTTTTGTTGGTATTATCCTTCTGTGTTTTAACAGTGAAAATAGTTCTACAACTAAATATATTTTTATCTTGTGCATATATCTCAACTCTTTCCTGTGGTCTTATAATTGAGACCTTTATTTCCATGATTTCTAGCCCTGTGATCTTTCCATTATACACAGTCATATTGGCCATTGAGTATACTCTAAATCTTTTCATGGAGGTCTATCATGTGTTAGGGCTGTGTTCAATTTTTTTGGAAGCACCACTGTGGTGTAAACTTTATTGTATTCATTGATATTTTGTCATCTAAACTTTAGTCTTTAACTGGCACTTGGGTTGTGTTTTCTAGCTACCTTGTTCTCTGGATAATTAATAAAGAAGATTTAATATACAAAGGTAATTTCCAGCATAGCTGGAAACACCAACACAAACACAAACTGCCCTTCAAGCATGTACCCCACTCTCTGTTTTAAGAGATTTTATCATGGTTTCCTTAGGTTTGTGTTGATAGCTGTCATTGTCAACACTGTGAAGATTTTTCTACCATTTAATTCAAACTATCACTTGCAGAAATAAATAAAGATTACAGAAATAGATGTAAAATGTATCTCAAACTTTGTAGGTTAATTTTCTTTTAAGTTAACACATTAAGAAATTTTTGAACTGTTTGATGTTTTAACTTTATCTACTCTAATTGAATAAGTAACAATTCATGAAATATTCTCTAATTTTCAATGTAAATTATCTGATGTGGTAAACACATAGAAATAATATAAGACATTTTGCAGAATTCTGAACTTTTTTGCAGATTTTTCTGCATGTTCTGTTAGTATCATTATGTTAATAACAATCTTATAAATAACCATTCATTTGAGATTATTTTTGAGTATTCATTAGTTTATACCTTTATTAAACTATTATTACCAATTTCTTTTTATTTGTATTGGATATTTCTTTATTTACATTTCCTGATTTACTTTCCTGATTCCCCCCTCCAGTAAAGCTCTTGGTCCATCCTCCCTCTCTCTGCTTCTGTGAGTGTATTCCTCTAGTCACCTACACACATTGACCTCCCCACCCTTAATTCCCCATACACTAGGGCATCTATTGAGCATTCTTAGGATTCTCCTCCCATTGATGCCTTATAAGGCCATCAGCTGCTACATATGTAGCTAGAGCCTGGTGTACTCCTTGGTTAAAGACTTAGTCCCTGGGAATTCGGGAGGATTGCTTGGTTGACATTGTTTTTCTTCCTATGGGGTTGCAAACTCCTTCAGCTCCTGAGGTCCTTTCTCTAAGTTTCTATTGCAGACCCCACACTCAGTTTAATGGTTGGCTGTGAGCATCCTTCTCTCTGTTTGTAAGGACTTGGCAGGGCCACTCAGGAAAAAGCTATATTAGGCTCCTGTCAGCATGCACTTCTTGGCACCTACAATAGTGTCTGGGTTTGGTAACAGTATATGGGATGAATCCCCAGGCTGGAAAGTCTCTGGATAGCCTTTCCTTCAGTCTCTACTCTAGACTTTATTTCCATATTTGCTCCTGTGAGTATTTTGTTTTCCTTCTAAGAAGGACCAAAGAACCCATATGTTGGTCTTCCTTCTTCTTGAGCTTCATGTGGTCCATGAAATTTATCTGGACTGTTTAGAGCTATTAGGTTAATATCCAATTAACAGTGAGTGCATACCATGTGTGTTCTTTTGTGATTGGGTTCTCTCACTTGGGATGATATTTTCTAGTTCATTTGCCTAAGAATTTCACAAATAATTTTTAATAGCTGAGTAGTAATCCATTGTTGAAATGTACAATATTTTTGTATCCATTCCTATTTTGAAGAACATCTGGGTTATTTCCAGCTTCTGGCTATTATAAAAAAGGCGGATATTAACATGGTGGAGCAGGTGTCTGTATTGCATGCTGAAGCATCTTCTGGGTATATACCCTGGAATGGTATAGCTGGGTTTTCAGGTAGTACACTGACCAATATTCTGAGGAAGTACTAAACTGATTTCCCCGAGTGTTGTACCAGCTTTCAATAAGACCAGCAAAGGAAGAGTGTTTCTCTTTATACACATTCTTGCCAGCATCTGCTGTCACCCGTGCTTTTTATCTTAGCTGTTCTGACTGGTGTGAGGTGGAATCTTAGGGTTGTTTTTATTTGTATTGCCCTGATGATTAAGGATGTTGAACATTCCTTCAGGTACTTTTCAGCCATTCAATATTCCTCAGTTGAAAATTGCTTGTTTAGCACTTTACCCTATTTTTAAAAGGGTTATTTGATTATCCGGAATATAACTTCTTGTGTTATTTGTGAATATTGGATATTAGCCCTCTATCGGCTGTAGGATTGGGAAAGATCTGTTTCCAATCTGTTGGTTGCTGTTTTGTCATATTGACTGTATACCTTCCATTACATAAACTGCAATTTTACGAAGTCAGATTTTCGATTCCTGATCCTAGAGCATAAGCCATTGGTGTTCTGTTCAGGAATATTTCCCCTGTTCCTATGTGTTCAAGGCTCTTCCGACCTTTTCATCTACACATTTCAATGTATCTGGCTTAATTTTCATGTTCTCTAAAACAGTTGTAGAAACTTTTACCTCATATTTCTTGATGTGATGTTTACTTTTATGTCAACTTGACATAACCTAGCAACATTATAGGGGAGGAAGTCTCTATGGAGTAACTGCCTCAATAAGAACAGAGGATAGGCGCGCTTCTTGTGTATTTTCTTAATCATTCATTGATGTGGGAGTGTCCATTCCATTTGGGTTGTGTTCCACTTCTGCAACTGTGTTCTTGGTCTCCATAAGAAAGAAACCTGAGCAAGCCACAGTGAGCAAACCAATAAACAGCATTGCTCCATGGCCAGTGGATCAGCTCCTGTGTGCAGGGTCCTGCCCTACTTCAGTACCTGTCCTGACTTCTTCTAATAATGAACAGCAATGAAGAAGTGCAATCTCAGTATGCTGTAATGTTTTGTATCAACTTGAGACATGTAAAGTCATCTGAAAGTGGGAACATCAGTTAAGAAAATGTCCCCATTAGCGTGGGTTGTAGGAAAACCTGTAGTGTTATTGCTTAGCCCATTGTGCGTGAAGCCATTCTGAGGCTGGTAATCATGAAATCTATAAGGAGGCAGGCTGAGAAATACATTAAGATCAAGCCAGTGATGATCTCTGTATCATCCCCTACCTACATTTTAGCCTAGTTTTATATTCTGTCCAGATGTCTTACAGTGATGGATTGTTATAAGCAGATATTCAGCTGATATAACAGCTTATTGTGTTTCATCACAACAATATAGTTATCATAATAAAGAGAATAAATAATCTTTTCCTTCTTAGTTTGTTTTGGTTATGGTCTTTCATCCAAAAATAATAACTCTAACAGAAACATTTTGTTTAGCTTTACCGAATGTAGTGTATGGGGAGTTAGGTGGAGTGGGGGGATGTTTCATATTTTATTTCACTGTTTTTCCATTTTTTCATTTTCATTTCAAACAGAGTTTCTCATATAGCTCTAGCAGTCCTAAAACTTACTTTGTAGACCAGGCTAGCAGAGATCTGTGTTCCTCTGCCTGCTGAGTGCTGGGAATGAAGGCATGTACTACCATTCCCAGTGAAGCATCTCCCCCATTTCTCTGTGTCTTTCTTCTTTCTTTCATTCATTGAGACATGGATTTCTTGTATAGCCCTTCCTGTATGGAAACTCTCTATGTACACCCTCTAGCCTTGAAATTAGATGTCTATCTGCTGTTGCCTCTTGGGCAGTAGCATTGATAGTATGTAACATCAAACCCAGGTTTCCTATTTTTTAAAATAACTATTCAAATCATTTAACATTTTTCCTCCTTGTTTTCTAAACACACAAACAAACACATATGAAAAAAGAAAGAGACAGAGACAAAAAGATAGTGAGCATGGATATCGATGGGTAGTAATATGGGAAGAAAAAAGAAAAAAAGTGACAAAAAGAAAAGTAAATTTTGTCATTATAATAAAATAAAGATATTACATATGTTCAAAATACATAGATAATTTGATTATATTAAAAATAATGGGTATCTATATATGTAATGGAGATTTTAAACTCATTGAATGAAAAAAGTATTAAGTAAAACTGTGTTGCATTAAAACAGTTTTAATTATCATATATGAATGGTACATATTTATAAAATACTGTCTTTTCTCAAAATATAAATTTAAAATAAATCTTGGAGATAACGACCCCATTTCTTTATCATTGTTTTATGTTGATAAGCTTGGATCATGCTGTTTTATTGTGAAATATGTAGTGTTGATTGCATTGGATAATGTGTTTGTAAACCTTTGATTACATGTATAAAATTGTCAAAATGATACACATCATATTTATATATGTATTAATTTAAAACTATGCTGTATACTGAAAAAAATATATTTATATTTCTTGTTTGTCACAATTCTGACAAAATGCCAGTCCATTAGGCATACTTTTTAATTCTAATTTTGCCCTGAAAAGCCTTTAATTCTTTACTTGTTTCTCACAAAACATTATATCATATTTTCCCACACCTCTCCATTCTCCTATTTCTTCTCTTTTGACACTTATACTCTTACCAAATTAACTTGTTTCTTTTATTTTTTTTTTAGTCAAGTACAGTTTGTATTCTATAAGTACTCTTGTCACTTGAAATTTGCTTTTAGTGTGATTGACTTCCTAAGAGTCACTACGATGAAGAAATTAAATATGAAATCCAGTTACTATCAAATCTCAATAGTATCTTGGCTCAGGGTGACTTTTCATGCCTATATTTCCCATGGTGATATTTTGTCTTGTTTGAGCACATATGGTGGTCTTCTATGTGCTTTCAAAATGATGGTGGGTTCAAATGTGCAACTCTTGTGCACTGAAAGTAATGTCTCCTTTCAGTCATCCATAAACTCTGATCTTTAATCTTCACACTTCTTTTCTGTCATAATTGCTCAGCCTTGTTGGGAGGGGTATGATATCTAGCCTATTTATGGATTAGCACTTTATATTCTATTATTTTCTTTACCATGATCAGTCTGAGGTTTATGTATTTTGTCATTTAGTATAAAAAGAATTTATGAGGAGGGCTGATGGGTGCACTAATTGTTGGGTACATCAATAAGTCATTAGTGGTTGATTTTGTACTTTATCATAATAAGAGTATTAAGTTATCCCTGTGCATCTATGACTTTACCTTATCAAAGAATCTTGCCATTTTCATAGTGCAATGCATGGTTCCTATTTTATAAAGTGAATCTTATATTAAATCAGACACAGATTGGATCCACCTATAACATGTGTGTTCATTTTAGTACCAAATGGACTTTCAGATAAACCCAGTCATTACTATATTCCTCATGGTTCACAGATTGGTAAGAATGATGATTATTTTACTCTCTTTGGTAGCAGGCATAGCAGCTTACAGCACTATGAAATCTAGCTAGGAGAAAGAAAGTAGGTAACTGCATGATTTTTCCATGTTTTCTTAATCCAGTATGTAGTGCCCTCAGCCATGGAGTCTTTCTATCAAGTCCTACAGGACCAAATCTTGTGTCTTCCTGATATATATTCTAGATGAAGAGTATGAAAATGTATGATATTTGAGTTTCTTAATATGACTCCAATCCTCATTCCCTGTTGGGGAGTCCCTTTGCCACATCCTATCAAATAGCTCCCCTTGTGTTCAAGAGAATGTTCCCCCCCCCACCATTCTAACCCCACCAGACCTCCCCACTCCTGGGGTAGGGTCACATCTCTCAAGGGTTAGGTGCTTATCTCTCATTGAAGCCAGACTAGGCAGTATTCAGCTGTATATGGTAGATAAGTTTTTGAGATATCTCAGGGATCCAGGTCTGTTGAGACTGCTGGAATTTCCATGGGGTTGCCATCTTCCTCAGTGTCCTTCATAATATATTTTTACTTAAAATATTTTCATAGCTACTCTTTGCACTCCCATTTTAGTCTTTGTAGTCTCTCCCGCTCTTTATGAGTCCTGTGATTGCCATGATTTCATCCTAATAAATACAAGTGTGTCCTTACATATTTGTTTTAAATTATAATATACACAAGTTCTTTTGCTTTATTTTTGTGTCATGCAATTGTCAAAATCCACTTGGTTTAAAAGAAACACACCTCAGGTCATGCAATTTATATATTTCAGCAGCTTCCTGGAAAAGGAGTGTAGAGGAGGAAGAAACAAAGACAATATTTTTTTGACCTGTAATGCATGTCAGATATGTGTCATGCTAACAGCTAATTGAATGGAAAAAAAGAATTTTAGAAACCTAGTCATGAAGTACAAAGTATCTGAGATGCAAACATTCATTGAACCAAAAAACAAAAGGACAAAAACAAAAGTTAAAAATTTTTGGCTAAAATGACAGAATTCTGCAGAAAACTTTTTCATTTAAAGACGCCCTGTTTGTTTCTTTTCAAGAATATATAGTAGAGAAATATTCTCCTTCCATATATATATATATATATAAAACAAAATGCTGCTTTTCTATATAAGCTGTGAAAATGTCTTATGAAATATTTTTATATTCAATTGAAGAACAATTTACTAAATATATATTAAGGGAACTGCATTGGGAACAGCATACTTTGACACTAAAATGGAATGCTCTTTCTTTCTTTGTGGGTCTATGGCATCATCAAAGGTTTATTTTTTTTCTCTTAACACATTATTATGAAAAAAGTGAGCAGTTGACTAACAAAGAAAACTTCTCTAGGTCCAAGTTGAGGACCTGAGTTCAGACCT
>LR753544.1:165510-206098 GCA_902729485.2 Mus minutoides | reverse complement strand
CCTGATTTTTTTCCTATGGTTTCTATCTCCAGGGTTATCTCCTTTTGGTTTTTCTTAATTGTTTCTACTTCCATTTTTAGGTCCTGGATGGTTTTGTTCCATTCCATCACCTGTTTGGTATTGTTTTCCTGTAACTCTCTACGTATTTCCTCTTTAAATGCTTCTAGTTGTTTATCTGTGTTTTCCTGTACCTCTCTAAATTTTTCCTCTTTAAATGCTTCTACTTGTTTATCTGCGTTTTCCTGTATTTCCTTTTTGTAGTCCTCCATCATCATCCTGATGAGTGACTTTATATCCATTTCCTGTTTTTCTGGTGTGCTGTTTTATCTAGGACTTGATGGGGTGGGTGAGTTTGGATCTGGTGATGCCAAGTACCCTTGGATTCTGTTGCTTCTGTTCTTATGCTTACCTCCTGCCATCTCTAACCAAGGAGACCTGGTGTTGGTGCAGGCCAGAAGGGAGAGTCTGAAATGGTCTGGGCCTTTATCTCTGTCCTGGCTGGTGACTCAGGTCGCACGGGATTGGGCAGGAACAGATGCTGGGTTCAGCTGCTCACCTGTGGTCCCAAGACAGCCTGGGGTGTCCCGCGGAGAGTATGCAGAGCCCGGGCCCAAGCCCTGGGCTGGTGCGGGCGCACAGGACCAGACCGGAAGGGGAAGGGAGAGTCCATCCTGGGCGAGGCCTCTAACTCTGTCCTGGCTGGTGACTCAGGTTGCACGGGATTGGCCAGGAACAGATGCTGTGTTCAGCTGTTCACCTGTGGTCCCAAGACAGCCTGGGGGGTCCCGCGGAGAGTGCGCAGAGCCCGCGCCCGAGCCCTGGGCTGGTGTGGGCGCACTGGACCAGAAGGGGAAGGGAGAGTCCATCTTGGGCCGGGCCTCTAACTCTGTCCTGGCTGGTGACTCAGGTCTCACGGGATTGGGCAGGAACAGATGCTGCATTCAGCTGCCCACCTGTGGTCCCAAGACAGGCTGGGGGGTCCCGTGGAAAGTGCACAGAGCACGCACCCAAGCCCTGGGCTGGTGCGGGCGCACAGGACCAGACCAGAAGGGGAAGGGAGAGTCCGTGCTGGGCCGGGCCTCTAACTCTGTCCTGGCTGGTGACTCAGGTCGCACAGGATTTGGCAGGAACAGATTCTGCGTTCAGCTGCTCTCCTGTGGTCCCAAGACAGGCTGGGGGGTCCCGCGGAGAGTGTGCAGAGCCCACGTCCGAGCCCTGGGCTGGTGCGGGCACACAGGACCAGACCGTAAAGGGAAGGGACACCTTGTTTTCTAACAATTATGTGGAGGATCGAATAGGCAGAGGTGACTTCCTGCAAGATTGCTGTCTAGAGTTTCAAACACATATGCTTAAAACAATAAAGGAACTGTAAAGTCAGTTGACATGATAACCTGCCTTCTCCGAAGTACTGGGGAAGGAGAGGTTAAAAAAAAATTTAATGATTTCCAAGTCAATTTTGTTTACAGAATGAATGCCAGGCCAGCCAAGGCTACATGGTCAAAATCTGTCCTAATCAATTATATAAGACAGTGAGTCATAATCAAACAAATGTTTAAAAAGGTAGACACCACTAAGTGTATGGATGGACCTTGGATGTCCTTCTCTGACTTGCATTCATAGTTGATGAAACTGATGAAGTTATAACTGCATAAATCCTCACATATGCATAAGTGGCAAATGTAACTCATAAATACACACAAAGGTGAAAATATTTAGTGTAGTTTCATATAAATTTATCCCATCTTTTGAGAGAAAGAGGCAGGAAGATCTTCATTAGTTCCACATCAGCAAGTTCTACAGAGTGTGCTCCAGACCACCCTGTTAGATAGTCATAGAAATGACACGTATGGTGATATTTTATTTGAAATTATTTTTTGCTAATTTTTAAGGTGGATATTTTCACAGAAAAGTGGGTGATTGAATCAACATATATGGTCCTTTCAAAATTGGAGATACTAAAAGCCCAAGATACAAACAAGTGTTCTGATATTTTGCAGAAGCTAATTCCTTATTTACTGACAGTTTTATTTTTTCCATATATGAAAATTAAATAAAGCAATATGATGATAAATTAGAATTTCAGAGATCATAGTTAATGAGTGTAGTACATTACTAATTTTATCTGCTTAAAAAGCCCATTCTAATTCCAGACAATCATGAGAATATATTATAATAATGATTTCATAGAAACATTGGCATTTACCTTAGAAAACCACAGCAGTAAATGGAAAGGTTGTATGATATATGACTTCCTTCTGTGTAATTTTGTGAAATCTGTGCAGGTATAAGTTTAAGAACTATCAGTTTGTTCTGGCACTGTTGTTTGCTATTGAAGAGATCAACAGGAACCCTGATATTCTACCCAATACAACTATTGGATATGCTGTTTATAATATTCCATATACTGAAAAGAATATTCTTTATCGTGCCTTTATTTGGCACACAGGGAAACTTAATTCCTTCCCTAATTTTTACTGTGGACACAAGAGAAAGTCACCTGTTATACTCACAGGACCATCATGGTCCACATCTGCCCACATTGGAACATTCCTACAGCTCTACAAAATACCTCAGGTAAGGAATGAGATGTGGGACCTAGGAGACATGTATCATTTGTTCACATTATAGGTGTCTGTAAATTTAAAATAGGGGCACAGGAGTTAATCACCTATCAAAGAAAAGAAAGAACATACTTTACATTAGATTCATATTTTCATTATTTAGAATGAAAGCAGAGCTGTGTAACACCAGCTATGTAATTGGAATTGGAGAAATATCAGCAATTTTTGTGCAGAAAAATGTAAGGTGTTTATAGGACAAGTCCAGCTTCATCTTGACTGGTCCTACCTTTTGATTTAAGACTAAGATTAAGTCTGATGCCAATGTATTTTGTTATTTCTTCAGCTCACTTTTGGCCCTTTTGATTCTATCTTGAATGACCGAGGTCAGTTTAATTCTCTCTATCAGATGGCCCCCAAGGACACATCTCTGTCACTTGCCATAGTCTTGTTGTTGCTTCATTTCAGCTGGTCCTGGGTTGGTCTGATCCTCCCAGATGACCACAGAGGAACTCAGATTCTATCAGACTTGAGAGAAATTATGGAGAGTCATGGCATCTGCATAGCCTTTTTGAAAATGATCTCTGGCACATGGAATGCATATTCCAATGCACTATGGAAAAATATGCAGAAGATTGAGGAATCATTAGCCAATGTCATAGTTATTTATGGAGACATTATTTCTGTACAAGGTTTAATGCGACATATTGCACAACTGTTAGTGACATGGAAAGTCTGGGTCTTGAACTCTTCATGGGATGTTGATACCCACTCTGATTATTTTATGGTAGATTCATTTCATGGGAGTCTCATTTTTTCACACCACCATGAAGAGATGGTTGAGTTTATGAATTTTGTCCAAACAGTTAATCCTTACAAATACCCAGAGGACACCTATCTTCCTAAGTTTTGGTTTTTGTTTTTCAAGTGCTCATTTTCTAAATTTGATTGCCAACTTTTGGAGAACTGCCAACCCAATGCTTCTTTGGATTTACTTCCAAGACACCAATTTGATCCAGTCATGGGTGAAGAAGGCTACAATATATATAATGCTCTGTATACAGTAGCCTATAGTCTCCATGAGATGAATTTTCAACAAATACAGACCCAATCATATGCCAGTGGAGAAGAAAAGGAATTCTCCCCTTGGCAAGTAATATCCTTTACAGTGTTTTATAATGTCATCAATGAAGCATTTTATTATTTCTTAGGGCATTCAATTTGAGCACCACATGTTTTAGACTATGCTGCCAATAAGCAATGGAGGGAATATTGTTTCTCTGACTTTAGGTAAATGATAAATCCCTAGTAAGTGTTCCTTATAAATGCAGTACCAGGAATAAGAAAAACTTAATATAATATTAATTTTTGTAACACATTGCCTCACAGTTATCTTCATATCTTCAGTGATAAAAGTTGATATTTCCAATATTTATTTCTCGGGCAAGAGGACAGAGCATAAGATCTTTAACAGTTAAAATGCTCCTGAGCATTTATAACACAGTGTTATAAAGGGAAAGATCACTTTAAAGTAAACTTCACACTTTCAGGCCCTCCTTATAAGGACAAAAGCTCTATTCCACAAGTAAAGAGGTTGGGTTACCTCATCAAAGATATATGATTTTTTTCTATCCATGTAAATTGTTGTCTTGGTGACTTAGCTGTATTTAGTTCAATGATGTATCTTGTATAGAATGAGATTTTTGAAATTTAATGCACATCACTCCACGTATCTTTCATTTACTCAGCATTTTTAATGGCTCCTTCCACGATGATTCTATTCACCTGGGCTTAAAAGAGGTGAGGGCCAGGTATTAACACTGAGGGGTGTTAGGCTTCCTCAGGAGAAGATAACTTGTCAGCAAGAGAGGAGACCCAGGCATCATTGTGAGGAGAATCACAAAGCGCTATTTAGCAGTCAGATTGGTTCTTCATTTATACACGTTCCACAGAAGAAAGACAACCTAATGATTATTCAAGAAATACAAATTATATCATTTTGTCTCCAACCATGTTTTTGATTATTCATTATATCTTTGGGATTAGAAGTTCAATCAAAATTAGAAAGTACAAATAGAAGAGATTTTATTTTTATTATCTACCTTAGAACTCCAATTCAAAGAATTTAAGGAATGTCTCCAGCAAAGCAAAAATATTTATTATATGACAACCTGCATTTAAGCTGGCCGTATTTGCATTTTAAATCCCTCCACACAAAGAAAATATCTGAACTGGTTGTTACATGAATAGTAAATACTAATATGTATTGCATTGATTTATATAATTTTATTGTGTCTACTGTTAAATAATAAAGGTTTATTTTAGTCAGTCTATCTTATTTACTGTGTTCTATCTGTCCACATGTATGAAGTATGTTTCCCTATGCTTAAACTACATTTTCAGAGAGCTCTCAGTGTATTTTTAAAAAATGGTCCTGAGTCAGTTTCAAGTTCTCCTGTCTAGTCAGAGTTTGCCTAATATTTCTAAATTTAACCTGTCCCATCTATAATACTTGAGTGTGCTTAGGGGATTGTACCCAAGAAGATCCTGGAAGTCATGGCCTCTATTAGAATTTTATAGGTTTATGCTTATTCATGCTTATCATGATATCATTATGAACACTTCCAAAGAGGGCCAAATAAATTTATTTCCTTCAAGAGCAAAACAAAAATAAAGTTTGTGACTTTCCTAAATAGGTAGACATAATTTTCATAAGAAACAATATATAATGGATCATGATACCAAAAGTTCACAAGTGCACAAAAGACAGAGGTCAAAACCAGAAGAAAAACTGAATGACAGTGATTCAAGCATTTGTCTTACTTTTGCTGGAACTGTGACAAACAGCTGTCCTGGCTTCATGACTTTCACCATTTCCATTGGAAATGCCTGTTTCACATGAGATTCTTTGTAGTACTTTAAAAAATCTTTTATTACTTCCTATGTTTTACAACATATGTTTTTGCATTTCTTTTAGCTTCATCCTTTTCTACAGAACACGATAACGAGAAGTCATGTGAGAAAACCTACAGCAAAGGATGGGGGAGGAAACTTAGATTCACATTATGACATTCTTAATTTTTGGAATTTTCCAAGTGGTTTTGGATTAAAGATGAAAGTAGGAACCTATTCTCTAAATGCTCTGCCGAGTCTACAATTCTCTTTATGTGAACAGATGATACAGTGGCCTACAGGGTTTACAAAGGTGAGTTGTGACTTCTCTCACATATTTGACCTTTCCTAAAAACTAAGGTAATTCTCAGGATATCATGATCATTGAACTCTCACTCACTACCAATAAGCATTGAACTACCGATAGAGACTATTATTCATTCCTTGACTCTGATCAATTGAAATGTTTATTTCTACCATTCCTAATGCCTGTACAATTTAAAAAAATAGAGTGTTGAATATTTACATAATGAAATAATTTCTATATCTAGGTGACAAAATGAAGTGTTCAGTGTTATGAACACTTCATTTTGTCACCTAGATATAGAAATTACAAGAAGGTAAGGTGGCATTTTATTTTCCCAGCTTCTGAAAAGCCATAATGGAGTGAAAATTGTATTTGTATGTGTGTGTGTAATGTTTGACTTACTACTTCTTATAAATTGTCAGCAAATGCAACTGAGGGTAGAAGAGGCTCTTTTTGCTGACTCTGTAAGCACTCATTATATTGTGGGAAAATGATGTTTTAAAAGCCAGAGGAGGTGATGACAATGTGTTCACAGACCAAAATTGGAGTCAAGTTAGAGATAAAAAATTTTGTTGCTCTCTCCTCTCATATTTACATTCTGTGAGTGAAAGTAGCCAATGAAATGCAGACCCCCAACTTTTGATGGTTCTTCTTATCTTTGGTAGGTGCAAGTATAAAACTACTGGTGGAGATTCCAAAGATTTAATTCAATAATGAATCCAAGACCTGTAAAATTGTCAGTCAACATTAATAACCACTTTCTTTTTTTTTCCTCTTAGTAATTTTTTTTGTTTCTTTCCCCAATTTTTATTAGATATTTTCTTCATTTACATTTCAAATATTATCCCAAAAGTCGAGTTCCTACTAGTAGCCAGTAAGCATAGAGACAAATTAAATGTAAATGCATATCATGACTTTCCTGAACACTACTTTAAACATCTATACTGATCAATATCTTCAGTTTTTACCAAGAATTAAATATGTGGGTTGTGTAGCCCTAAACCTGGTGAAAATAGCAATATCAATCTGTTAGCTTCAATTGCAATTGCAAGCATTTGAAAAGTAACTGCTCAATTATACTCAGTAATGTTCTATTTACTCAAGATTTTCAAAGAAACCCAGGCATTTGCTAATGGAATTCATTTCTCCTAGATTCCTAAGTCTGTGTGCAGTGAGAGCTGTAGGCCTGGATTCAGGAAAGCTGCCAAGGAAGGCAAGGCTGTCTGCTGCTTTGATTGCACTCCCTGTGCAGACAATGAGATTTCCAATGAGACAGGTAAACACAGGCTTACAAAGAAGGGTCCAGCTTGTCCTAAGGAGTTGGCTATACCTAAGCCAATGGGAAAATACTGGTGCTAAGTAAAAGAGTATCTCTTATTTCCTGATTAGAAATTTAAGCATTGATTCCATTATCTAGATAATGAAATCATCCTTGACTAACATTGCAGATCCATTGAACATATTCTCTGAATACTGTCCTTTTCCACAAATTAATGGTCTGTTTCATTTCACTGAGGACACAGTGTTTTTAGCACCATTTCTTTATATTTTCAAACAATACTCACTCATGTGTATGATTCATTTAAAACTTGGATTCCTCACATACTCTAATTATCTTTATTTCCAATACAGGGATTGTTGTTGTTTTGCACAGTTGGTGACTAAGAAGTTACGTTTGATTTCTCCAGTACATATATTTAGTCTATATCATTGCTAAGTTTCTTTTATTTTACTTTTTAATGTTAGGTATTCATGTAAAATGTTTGTCTGTCTTTTATTGAACATAGATTCTTTTCTCACACAATATAATCTGAATATATTTCCCCTCACTCTATTTCTTCCAGATTCCTTTCTATCTCCTCTCATTCAGATCTACTCATTATCTGTCTCTCATTAGAATTCAACATGTTTCTGTGATATAACAACAAAATAGAATAAAATAAAGTTTAATAATATTTTCAAAAATTTTGAAGCTATAGAGGAAAAGAGAGTAGAAAAATAGAAGTTCCAAGAGAGCACTCAAAAATCAGAGACTCACTTGCATAAGGGTCCCTTAAAATCCCTAAAATGAATTCTCTAGTATATATGCAGAGGACCTAGTGCAGACCTGTGTAGGTACTATAATTCCTGTTGCAGTTTCTGTGTGTTCATGTAAGCATTGCATCTTTGTTATAGAAAGTGTTCTTCTTCTGGTGTCATCTGTCTCATCTGAATACCATGCACTTTTCCTACAATTTCTATGGAGTGTTCTGATCTTTGAGAGGAAGGAATAGAAGGAGAGACACACCTCACCTGGAGCTTTTGACTGCTCTCTCTCTCTCTCTTTCTCTCTTTCTTTGTGTGTGTGTGTGTTATATTATCTGTATTGTGTTTCTGTATTTACTACTTTCTGCTGTAGGAATAAATAATGAAGCAACTCTGATGATGGCTGAGTATTGCATTGATCTCTGAGCAAGGTAGAATGCATTTAGAAGTCACAGTTTCTTAAGAGTAATATTGGTTTTACTTGAAGTCTTATCTATCTGGTATTGGGTCCTGGTTTGCTCAAATGGTGTCAGGAATGGGTTCCATACCATGGAGTCAAATCAGAGATTGGTTGATTTCTCCCTCAAGGTTTATACTACCAATATCCTAGAATAGTTGTGGCCAGGATAAACATGGATTAATAATTTTGTGCCAGACCATACTCCCAGACAACCATTGAACTAGCAGTGGTTTCCCAATGGAGGAGTTACTAAAAAAAATGAGAGAGCTGAAGGTGTTTGCAACCCCATAGTAATAACAACAATATCAAGCAACCAAACTACCCCAGAGATTCCAGGGACTAAACCACCAACCAAGGAGTTCACATGGAGTGACCCATGGTTCCAGTCACATATGTAGCAGACAATGATATTGTTCGGCATCAAAGGGAAGAGAGCACCTTGGTCCTGTGAAGGTTTGATGCTCCAGTGTAGAGGAGTGCCAAGACAAGGAGTCAGGATTGGGTGAGTAGTTGTAGGAGCAACCTCTCAGAACAGGGTTACATGTTATGTGATACAGAGTTTATGGATGGGAAACCAGGAAATGGGATAATATTTGAAATGTAAATAATGTAAACGTACAATAAAAGAAACAAATAACTTGTAGTTTAAAATGTGAGCATGGGAAAACTTAGGCCCCTAGTACATATGTAGCTGAAGTACAACTTGGTCTTCATGTGGGTCTTCCGTAATCTACAGAAGGGGTTGTCCTACTACTCCACGTTTGATGAGTTGTGCTGTTATCGTGAGCACTGGGAATTTGCTGTCAGTTTTTGCAGAGTAACCTATTTTCTTATCAACAGCCTTGATTTTTTTTTTTGTTGTGGGGGGGGGTGTGCAGATTCCACTTCATCCTTTAAACCAACAACTCATATTCATGAAACACAGTACCAGTACTCATAGCATCATTTGTTGACCAGAGATGGCCAACGACTTTCTGTTTCCCTTATTATATGGAGACTTCATTAGGATCACCTTCATATATTATAGGAGGTTTCCATTGCATCAGGTTTTCATGTGGTCCCTTCAGTCCCCTTTATTTCCAGCTGTCCTTATTCTCATTCCCTCCCTCAGTTCCATCTCACCTCCCACCTCCTACATACTTATTCTATTTTCATCCCCCTTGACTCAGTCCACCCCAAACTTTTTTCCACCTATGAAGATCTATGGAACTGTCTAGTCCATTCCTCTATTCCTAATCACTATAACATTTATTTTTATTACAATGTTTTTACTAGCTAATATAAAAACATAAGCAAGTACATACAATAGTGATCTTTCTAGAATTGGTGTACCTTACTCAGCATAATGTTTTCTACCTTCATATATCTGTTTGAATATTTCATGATATCATTTTTAATATCTGAGTATTAATAACCCATTATGTAAATGTATAATATTGCATTATTCATTCATCTGTTGAGGAACATCTATGTTGTTTCCAGTGTCTTGTTTTTGTAAGTAGAACAGCAAAGGACATGAACAAACAAATGTCCTGGTAGTAGGATGATGCATATTTATGGTATATTCCCAAGAGCAGTTATGCTGGATCTTGAGGTGGACTGATTTCCATCTTTCTGCAGAAATATCATACTGATTTCCATAGTGACTGTACAAATTTCCTATTCCACCAACACTGGAAGAGTGTTCTCATTACTCCAGATCTTCGTCAGAATGAGCAACCAATTGGAATGTTGTTCTAATGCATTCTGACAGATGTCAGATAGAATGTCATTGTAGTTTTGATTCATAGAACATAATCTTGTTTGATTTCTTTCCTAAATTCCTTACAGTTCCTCCTCAGTTTCTGAAACACATGTCTATACTGTTTCTTCTATCTCTCATTAGAATACTTAAAGGTACCTAATTCATAATGATAAGAAAATATAATGAAAAATCAACAAACCAGAATAAAATGAAAAAAAAAAAAGAATAAAGAAAGAAGGAAAGAAATACCCAAGTAAAATTGTAAGAATCACATTTAGACATATATGCACACACACACACACACACACACACACACACACACACACACACACACACACACTTTCCCTATTAGACATCCCCCCAAAATAAATCAGAAACTGTAACATGTACTCAAAGACCTGTAAAGTTATAAAAAAATTGCAGAGATAAAGCATTGTGAGACAATAAAACCTTCCAATATACCAGAGAATTAATTTTGTATTGGCCATCAGCCATTGGAGCTGACTCTTCATTTTACTTGATTACACTCTTGAAATCTATTGAAAAATAAAATTTTCTTGGCCAGCAGTTATTATTTTAGAATAGGTTTTTTGGTAGTGATGGGGCTTGTGTAAAGTTGCCAATAGTGCACAAAGACCTTGTCTAGCTTGTCTTCTTTTATTTGAATCACAACAGTACACTTAAGATAATGTGATCACTTTCCTATATGACAATGTTCAGAAATCTACCATGTTATGCACATAATTCCTTGGGGAAAACATGGAAAACATATTCATGGCATGACCTGTTATGAAAAAAATAATTTTCTGAAAATATTTTCCTATATTATGTTAATTTGACAGTTGGGTCTCTTCTGAAATTTCAGTTATGAATGTCACTCATACTGATGAATATCTTTAAAACTTAAAGCATGTGATAATAATCATTAACTCATCAATACCAATGTGTCTATGACATATAAAAAGTATTAACAGAATGTTTAACAATTATTACATAGATTAATATAGAATGTCTTGTGACAACTAGGAAAATGAAATAATGTCATGTAACTGCATTATTTAATGTTAGTTGAATGATAAACTAGGGATATCTGCATGTACATGAACTACTTAAACACTTTGAAGTAAAAATATTGTTAGTTTTGGGCATGATATTCATAATAGCAAATGGTTGTATCAAAAGGAATTCAGTGAAAATAATTCTTTTGGGGGGTAATGAAGGGGAGACTGTGTATTTGGCTGCATTTCTTTTTTCCTTGATTTAAGTTTTATTGCATTTTGATGAGAAAAGATACATAATTTCAATTTATCTGAAATTGCAAACATTTAAAAGCATATTTTGAGTAAATAGAAATATTTCACATTCTTCTTTCCCTTTTGTACCCCAACTTCTCCTAGAGATCCTCCCTTCAAAACCTGCAATACCTTTCATTTTTAATCATATTCTTTAAAATTTATAAAATATCGTAACAATAAAAATGAGTATTATAAAAGTTGTTTGATATAAAACAACAACCAATTGAACAGTCTTATGTAGATGTTTATCTATAGCAATACTGAAAATGCATACCCTTTTCTCAATAAAGATTACAAATAACTCAAAATATATTAACTCTATGATATTTTAAAATAATATATCATTCTTTAATGAACATAAATAGATAAAGGCTTTTTGTTTCTTTTCGTTTTATTAGAGCTTAAAATCTTGGCTTTTACTGTGGTACAAACACAAAATAAGAATAATTTTTGGACACTGGAGTTCATTGTAATAAGGCTGTACTTGAATGTCCCCCACATCACCAAAGGATTTTACCTCCATAGTAGATAAGCTAATAGTTGACAGTTCTGCTGCACCAAGTATTGAATTGTAGGCATGATTTTGGATACAGATTTTATGCTACAATCAAAGCTATTTGACTGGAGTGATTGTCATCATTTTCAGCCTGCAGGGAACAGGTTAAATTCATTTAAGAAATGTTGTGTTTATTAAGATGGTCTATCCATGAAGTCATTCATCAACTTTTTCAATGACCAATGGTTGTTCTTGGATGGTGGCACAAACATTAGGTGAGGGTAACATTCTGGTTCAATGGCTGTGATGATTTTGAAAAGCATTCATCTGAGAATAAGAGTTACTTATAAAGTCCTCTTCTACAAAATTGATACAATAATTATAAACATTAAGTAAAGCCTTCATTCTCACTCTTTCCTGTTCTCTTACAAGCCACCTCCCAAATTAATTGTCTACATTTCTTTTAATTGTATAAATGACTTTGAAATATATAAGCTGACAAATAACCAACATTTGACCTTACAGGCCAGGTAAAACAATGAATTTATGAAATTCTTGGGCAAATGGATGTATCTGGAGGATATCATCCTTAGTGAGGTAACCCAATCACAAAATAAGTCACCTGATATGGACTCACTGATCAGAGAATATTAACCCAGAAACTTAGAATACCCAAGATACAACTTGCAAAACGCAAGAAAATCAAGAAGAACGAAGACCAAAGTATGGATACTTCATTCCTTCTTAGAATAGAGAACAAAACACCCATGAAAGGAGTTACAGAGACAAAGATTAGAGCTAAGATGAAAGAATGGACCATACAGAGACTACCCCACCTGGAGATCCATCCAATAATCAGCCACCAAACCCAGACAATATTGCATATGCTAGCATGATTTTGCTTAAAAGACCCAGATATAACTATCTCAAGTGAGGCTATGTTAGTGCCTAAAAAATACAGAAGGGGATGCTCATATTCATCTTTAGGATGGAACACAAGGCCCCCAATTGAGGAGCTAGAGAAATTACCCTAGAGGCTGAAGGGTTATACAACCATTTAGGTGGAACAACAATATGAACTTAACTGTACCCACAGAGCTAGTGTCTCTATATGCCTATGTAGCAGAAGATGGCCTGGTCGGCCATCACGGGGAAGAGAGGCCCCTTGGTCTTACAAATTTTATGTACCATAGTAGAGAGGAATACCAGGAAGAAGTGGGAGTGGGCAGGTAGGGAAGCCGAGCAGGGGCAGGGCATAGGGAGCTTTTGGGATAGCATTTGAAATGTAAATAAAGAAAATATATAATAAAAAAGAAAAAGAAAAAAAGAAATACATAAGCTGTTCTGAAAACCATATGGGGAACACAGCAAGACCCTGTCATGTACAAACAAGGAGAAAGTGTATATGGATTATCCAGTATTGGACCTAAACTCCCATTATTATATTATAGTGACCAGGGGATGACAACTGACACATTTCTAATTCCTCAAATTTTTGAATTTCAATTGATTATATGTTTATAATTTATTTATTATTATATTACAGGATATTAAGGAAAAGTGATTGTTACTTCCTGTTAATTTTCTTCTTAGAGGTGGAATTATGTTTGTGTGGGTTTTTTAAAAGATGACTTTCTTTCTTTTTCTAAGGTATAGTTTCAATCCTTGTGTTGGTATTTTCCATGTATTGTCCTTTGTAGCACTGGAGTTTTGGAAAGATACTGTGTAAATTTGGATTTGTCATGTAATATCTTGTTTTCTCCATCCATGGTGATTGAGAGTTTTTTGGGTATAGTAGCCTGGGTTGTCATTTGTGTTCTCTTAGGGTCTGTATGACATCTGCCCAGGATCTTCCAGCTTTCATAGTCTCTGGTGAGAAGTCTAGTGCAACTCTAATAATAGGTCTGCTTTTGTATGTTATTTGACCTTTTTCCCTTACTGCTTTTAAAATTTTTTGATTGGTGCATATGATGTTTTAATTCTTATGTGACAGGACAAATTTCTTTTCTGGTCGAGTCTATTTGGAGTTCTGTAGGCTTCTTGTGTGTTCATGGGTATCTTCTTTTTAAGTTAGGGAAGTTTTGTTCTATAATTTTGTTGAAGATATTTACTGGCCCTTTAAGTTGGGAATCATCGCACTCTTCTATACCTATTATCCTTAGGTTTGGTCTTCTCATTGTGTCCTGGATTTTCTGGATGTTTTGGGCTAGGAGCCTTTTGCTTTTTGCACTTTCTTTCACTGTTGTATCAGTGTTTTCTTTGGAATCTTCTGCACCTGAGATTCTTTCTTCTATCTCTTGTATTCAGTTGGTTATGCTTGCATCTATGACTCCTACCTCTTTCCTAGGTTTTCTAAATCCAGGGGAGTCTCCCTTTGTGATTTCTTTATTGTTTCTAGTTCTATATTTAGATCCTGGATGGTTTTGTACTTTTCCTTCTGATGTTTGGTTGTGTTTTCCTGTAACTCTTTAAGGGATTTTTGTGTTTCCTCTTTAAGGGTTTCGAGCTGATTACCTGTGTTCTCATATATATATATATATATATATATATATATATATATATATATATATATATATACAGGATATATATATATATACAGGATATATATATATATATATATACAGGATATATATATACAGGATATATATATATATATATATATATATATATATATATATATATATATACACACACAATATATATATATATATATATATATATATATATATATATATATATATATCCTTCTTAATGTCCTCTATAATCATCATGGGAAGTGATTTTAGATCTGAATTTTGCTTTTTGGGTGAGTTGGTTTATCTAGGACTTGCAATGGTGGAAGTATTGGGTTCTGATAATGCCTAGTAATCTTGGTTCTGTTGCAAATGATCTCATGCTTGCCTCCTGCCATAGGTTTATCTCTAGTGCTACCTGCCCTGGCTATGTCTGACTGTAGCCTGTTCATCCTGTATCCCGGGGTTGTTAAAACTCCTCTGAGTCAAGCTGCCTCTGTAATCCTGTGATTCTGGGATCCTGGGATCCTGAGATTCTTGGTGTGTCCAAGCTCCTGGGAGTCAAGCTACCTTGGAACTTTGAGATAGTGGTTTGACCAAGCTCCTGGGTTCCTGCCCAAGGTATGCTCAGGGCACCTGCCCAGACAGATGGAAAGCAACCTGTGTTTCTGGTCTGGCAGAGTTCCTGTGAGCCTGGGTCCTGCTGACCCCAGTTACTCTCAGTGTTGGTGACAGATGTTCTGTCCTCTGCATCTGTGATCCTCTGATTCTTGGTGTGTTGAAGTGCCTTGGGGTGGAGCTGCCTTTGCTTATTGTGAGCTTGGCTGAGGAATTTGTGCACAAGGAATTCAAAGCAAAAGCTAAAGTCTGATTAAAATCAGAAAAAAAACATAAGATTAGCAGTGAATTTGGTTGTGTTAGAATATCCAGGCCAGTCCTGAAAATATTTCTGGTATATAATAATTGAATCCCGGGAACTAGATGATGAGAATTAAGCTAGGATTTTGAATAGGAACAGAAAACCATAAATCAACCATATAAAACATCTAAATCACTAATCAGATTGTATATTTAGGCATGGAAAAATGTTTTTAAATGTATGTTTGAAAATTTTTTTTCACAGTTTCTTCTCATAATTTATTATTTTACTTGATATTCCTCTATTGAAAATTCTCTGTTTAGCTCTGTTTCCTGTTTTTTTAATTGGCTCATTTCACTTGCTGTATCTAGTATCCTGAGTTCTCTGTAAATTTTGGATATTAGACCTCTGTTGAATGTACAGTTAGTGAAGACCTTTTCCCATATTCCTGGCTCCTGTCTTATTCTATTATGTCCTTAGCCTAGCAAAGGCTTTTACATTTCGTGAGGTCAATTTTATTAATTGCTGTTCTTATTTCATAGGCTATTGTTCTGTTAAGGAAGTTGTTTCTTGAGCCAGTGAGGTCAAGGGAGTTCTCCAATTTATCTTCTATTATACTTAGTGTGTCAGGTATTATGTTGAGTTATTTGATCCACTTGGGCATGAGTTATGTGCAGGGTAATGAATATGGCTTTATTTTCATTCTTCTACATCCAGTTAGACCAGCACCATTTGTTGAAGATAATTTCTTTGCACCATTGTATAGTTTTGGCTTCCTTGTCAAACATCAGGGGTCCATAGGTGGGAAGGTTTATTTTTGAGTGATTGATTCTACATCATGATCACATGTCTGCTTTTATTCAAACACCATGCAGTTTTTATTACTATTGCTGTGTAGTATATCTTGAAATCAGGGATGGTGATACTTCTAAAAGTTCTTTTCCTGTACAGGATTGATTTATATACCCTTGATCTATTTTTTTCACATGAAGTTGAGAACTAATCTTTCAACATCTATAAAAATTGTTTGGTGTTTTCATGGAAATGGAATTAAATCTATAGATTGCTTTTTAGAAAGCTGGCTGTGTTTACTGTATTGATCCTCCTGATTTATGAGAAAGGGAAATCTTACCATTTTCCAATATCTTCCTTAATATATATTTTATTGTGTATTTTCTTTATTTACATTTCAAATGTTATCCCCTATGTAGTTTCCCCACTTCCAGGAAACTCCCTTTCCCATCCCCCATCCATATATTTCTATGAGGGTGTTTCCCTTTCTAAGAAGGACTGAAGTACCCACATGTTGGTGTTTCTTATTTTTAAGCTTCGTGTCGTTTGTGCAACAGAGGCTTAAGTTTCTTTTCATACAGGTTTCACTTGCATGTATACAGTTACAGCAAGATACTTTAAAATACTTGTGGCTACTGTAGAGCATGTTGTTTCCCTAATATTTTCTTAGCCTAGGTATTGTTTTTAAAAGTACTACTGAATATTTTGAGTTTATTTTTTTAACCCATTTTTGTTTTTGTTTTGTTTTGTTTTGTTTTGTTTTTAATTCATGAATATTTTATTATCTTTTAAATAGGAAATAATATAAACATTTTCACTATTCTTGAACTCTCTTGGATAAATTTCCATATTCTTTCCTTTTTTTCCCTTTTTTTTTATTAGAGAATTTCTTCATTTACATTTCAAGTATTATCCCAAAAGTCCCCTATACCCTCCCCCAGCCCTGCTCCCCTACCCTCCCACTCCCACTATTTGGCCCTGGCAATCCCCTGTACTGGGGCATATAAACATTGCTAGACCAAGGGCCTTTCTTCCCGAATAATGGCCAACTAGGCCATCTTCTAATACATATGCAGCTAGAGACATGAGCTCTGTGGGTTCTGATTAGTTCATATTGTTGTTCCATCTATAGGGTTACAGAACCCTACAGCTCTTGGGTACTCTTTCTAGCTCCGACATTGGGGACCCTGTGTTCTGTCCTATAGATGGTTGTGAGCATCCAGTTCTCTATTTGTCAGGGACTGTCAAAGCCTGTCAGGAGACAGCTAGGTCAGGGTCCTTTCAGCAATATCCTGCTGGTGGGTACATTAGTGTCTGCATTTGGTGGCTGATTATGTGATGGACCACCCGGGTGGGGCACTCTCTGGATGGTCCATCCTTTCGTTTAGCTCCAAACTTTGTCTCTGCACCTCCTTCCATGCGTATTTTAATCCCTGTTATAGGGAGGAATGAAGTATCCATGCATTGGTCTTTCTTGATTTTCTTGTGTCTTGGAAATTGTATCTTGGGTATTCTAGGTTTTTGGGCTAATATCCGCTTATCAGTGAGTGCATATTAAGTGACTTCTTTTGTGATTGGGTTACCTCACTCAGGATAATATCCTCCAGATACATCCATTTACTCAAGAATTTCATAAATTCATTGTTTTTAATAGCTGAGTAGTACTCCATTGTGTAAATGTACCACATTTTCTGTATCCATTCCTCTGTTGAGGGACATCTGAGTTCTTTCCAGCTTCTGGCTATTATAAATAAGGCTGCTATGAACATAGTGGAGCATGTGTCCTTGTTACCCATTGGAATATCTTCTGGGTATATGCCCAGTAGAGATATTGCTGGATCTTCCGGTAGTACTATATCCAGTTTTCTGAGAAACCGCCATACTGATTTCCAGAGTGGTTGTAACACCTTGCAATCCCACCAGCAATGAAGGAGTGTTCCTCTTTCTCCTCATCCATGCCAGCATCTGCTGTCACCTGAATTTTTGATCTTAGCCATTCTGATTGGTGTGATGTGGAATCTCAGGGTTGTTTTGAATTGCATTTCTCTGATGATTAAGGATTTCAAATATTTTTTTAAGGTGCTTCTCATCCCTTTGGCATTGTTCAGTTGAGAATTCATTATTTAGGTCTGTACTCCATTTTTTAATGGGGTTATTTGAATTTCTGGAGTTCAGCTTCTTGAGCTCTGTGTAAATATTGGATATTAGCCTCCTATCAGATTTAGGATGGTAAAAATTCTTTCCCAATCCGTTGTTGGCCCTTTTGTCTTATTGACAGTATCTTTTGCTTTACAGAAGCTTTGCAATTTTATAAGGTCCCATTTGTCAATTCGTGATCTTACAGCACAGCCCATTGGTGTTCTGTTTAGGAATTTTAACCCTGTGCCCATATCTTTAAGGGTTTCCCCCACTGTCTCCCCTATGAATTTCAATGTCTCTGGTTTAATGTGGAGGTATTTGATGCACTTAGACTTGAGCTTTGTACAAGGAGAAAGGAATGGATTAATTCCCATTCTTCTGCATGTTTACCACCAGTTGTGCCAGCACCATTTATTGAAAATGCTGTCTTTTTTCCACTGGATAATTTTAGCTCCCTTGTCGAAGATAAGGTGACCCAAGATGTGTGGGTTCATTTCTGGGTCTTCAATTCTATTCCATTGCTCTACCTGTCTGTTGTTATATCAGTACCATGCAGTTTTTATCACAATTGCTCTGTAGTACAGCTTGAGGTCAGGCATGGTGATTCCACCAGAGGTTCTTTTATTGTTGAGAATAGATTTTGCTATCCTATGTTTTTTTATTATTCCAGATGAATTTGCAAATTTCCCTTTCTATCTCAGTGAAGAATTGAGTTGCAATTTTGATGGGAATTGCATTTTTAACCACTTTTGTAAAGGTGATTTACAACTATACAATTTCTCTGCTAGATTTTTTTGGGTCGCATATGTCTTTTACCATAACATCTGTGAATAGTTATACTTTAACTTCTCCTCCTCCAACTTGTACCCCTTGATATCCTTTAGTTTTCTCATGCTCTTGCAAAAACTGCAATAGCTAGGGAAACTGTGTTCAGCTCTGTTTCATATCTGATCAGTGGGATTTCATTATGTTTCTCTCCATTAACCTCCTCTTGGCTACTGACTTGCTCTATAGTGTGTTTACTATGTTTAGGGAGCCACCTTGTATCCTGGATTTCTTCAAGACTTGTAATATGAAGGGACATTGGGTTTTGTCAAAGATATTTTCAGTATCAAGTGAGATGATCATGTGATGATAGTTTTTCTTTCAATTTGTTTATATGATACAATACCCTGACAGAATCTTATACATTGAATCTTCCCTGCATCACTGCAGTAAATCCTACTTGATTGTGATGAATGCTGTTTTGATGCCATCTTGTATTCAGTTTGTGAATATTTTGATGAGTATTTTGGCATCAATATACTGGGGAAATTATTCTAAAGTGCCCTTTCTTTCTTGAGCCTTTGTGTGATTTATGTATTGGGGTGATTGTGACCTCATAGAATGAGTGTGGCAATGTTCCTTATGTTTCTATTTAATGGAATTTTTGAGGAGTATTGATATTAGCTCTTCTTTGAAAGTGGTAGAATTCTGTGCTAAAAACCATCTGGACGTAGGTTTTTGTGGTAGGTATATTTTAAAAATGGTTCCTATTTAAAAAAAAATACATTATGGTATTGTCTGCAAGATTTACCTGACTTGATTTAAATTTGGTGAGTGGTATCTATCTAGAATAGTATATATTTTGTGTAGATTTTCAAATTTTGTGGAGTGACAGCTTTGGGAATAGAGCTTAATGATTCTTTGAATTTCTTTAGAGTCTGACATAGGCCAGCCTTGGCTTAGAGAGGGGTTCCTGAGACATGCAGTGTCTGAGAGCAGCAAAATGTATGACATGAAGTCAAGTAGAGGGTTCCAAGATGATAGCTTATCTTCTGCTTGAGATGACTCTCTAGACACCCTTCTGTTGATAGGTCTTGAGTTTGTAGTATGCACATGACAGCTCTCTCTCTCTCTATCATTGTCTCTATCACTCTCTGTCTCTTTGTTTCTCTCTCTCTCTCTCTCTCTCTCTCTCTCTCTCTCTCTCTCTCTAGCTTTCTGTTTTTAGACAGGTATCTCTTGCTATAAAACAATTCTGAATTCTCTCTGGATAGCTTGTGGACTTTCTGACCAAAGTCAGATATTAAAATTTCATGGATTTTCTAACCAAGTTGGAAATACTTATAGAAAAAATTTAAAGGCAATTTTTTTGGTTTTCTGATTTTAATCAGACGTTGGCTTTTATGGCTTGGATAGTGGAGAGGAGAAATACCTCTTTCCCTATGGGTGGGAAAAGGTGGAGTACAGGGAGAAACAGTGGAGGGTTGATAATGGAGGCTAATCTTTGTGTTAGAATCGGTTGGGGTGGGTAAAGTTTACATTCGGTGCTTTTTTTTTTTTTAGGGATATGGGGGCAGGACTGGGTAGATAAATTTTATTTCTTCTTACATGGGTAAAAGAGTTGTGACATCTGAAAGAGGGTGGTATTTTGGACATTGATATTTGGGATCATCTTACTGAGGGTAATCTGTGGCTTTGTTATTATTAAACTGTCCTATTTCAGATGCACTTATGTATTTTCAAATTGAAGCACAGCTTAGCAAAAAAAAATCACAAGATGGATCCTCCTCCTCCTCCTTCTTCCTCCTCTCCTCCTCTTCTCTTCCTCTTCCTCTTCTCCTTCCACGTCCCCTTCCTTTTCTGCTTCCCCTTCCTTTTCCCCTTCCCCTTCCACTTCCCCTTCCTCCTCCTCCTCACTCATACTTTTTCTAGTTCAATCCATTTTCTTACAAATTGCATGATGTCATTTTTTTCACAAATGAATAATACTCTAATCTGTAATTGTACCATAATTTTTATTCATTTTTCATTGAGTAGCATGTAGCTTATCTCTAGTTCCTGGCTATTATGAATAAGAAAAATACACTGAGCATGTTTGAGCAAGTGTTTATATGGTAGGGTTGGGTGATTATTTGGTTGTTTTCTAAAAAGTTGTACAGATAGAATTTGTACAGATAGATCAATTCCTAATGTACTGAGGAGATAAGCTATTCATTTCCACAGTGGTCATATATGTCTTCACTTCCACCAACAATGGAGAAGTGCAATGTCAACTGATTTGCCTAAATAACTGTGTCCTTTGTCTTAAATTTTTTTCAGTTCCATGAATTCCCAGGTATGAATTCTTCATCTTAGTGTCTATGCTCTCAATGTTCAGATACGAAAGATTTCACCTGTTCTTATGAAATAAAGGTTATGCCCCATTTTATCTTCTATTGGCTTCACATTATCTTCTTTTATGTTGTTGTCTTGGAACATTGGGAATTGAGATTACTCCATGGTGATGAGTATGAAAATATTTAATCCTTCTAAATCATCGTTTGATGAAGATGCTGCATTATTCCCAGTAAACATTTTTGTACTCTATAAAATTCAGGTGCCCATATGTATTTGGGATTTCATTTCCATTCAATTGATAAAAGTGTCTGTTTTTATGACTATACCATGTAGGTTTTGTTATGATATCTCTGTAAAATAGGGTCCAATCAAGGATGGTGATACGTCTAGCAGTGATTTTTTTTTTGTTGTTGTTCAGAATTTTGTTTGGTGTTGTGTTTTTTTTTCTCTCTCCCTATTATGTTCAGAATTATTCTCTCAAGTTTTAAAGAACCATGTAAGTCTTTTTATGGGGGTTTCTTTGAATCTTAGAATGCTTATGGTAGGATGGTCATTTTAATTTATTAATCCCATAGATACATAAGCATAGAAGAATGTTTGATTTTCTCATATCTACTTCAATATGTTTAGTAAAACACTTGAAGTTTTTATCACAGAAGACTGTTCCTTGCTTAAAGTTACACCAAGATATTTAATATTATTTGAGTCTTATGACAATTGGTTGTATTTCTCTGATTTGTCCATTTGTCCTTTGTATATAGGAAGGCTACAGACTTACTTTTAGTGAATTTTATATCGAATCACATTGCTGAACATGATTTTCAGATATAGGAGGCTCCAAGTCAGAGTTTTATTGTGAGTTATGTATACTATCATATTATTTGCAAATAATAGTACTTTGACTTCTTTTTTACCAGATTGTATTGCCTTGATATCCTTCGGTTGTCTCATTGTTCTAGATAAAATTTGAGGTACTGTACTGAATAGATATGTAAACATTACACAAATTAGACTTGTTACTGATTTTAGTAGAATTACATTGTGTTTCTTTCCATATTATTTGATGTGTGGATATATACTTGCTGTAAATTGCCTTCTGTACACTTTAGTATGCCCCATGTGTCCCTAATTTCTCCAGCATTTCCCAGATATATTATATTTGACAAAGGCTTATTCTGTATCTAATTGTATGATGACTTTATTTTCTTTCAGGTCACTTATATGATAGGTGGAATTTACTTAGTTTTGTATGTTACCATCTCTGAATTTCTGGGATAAAGCTTATTCATCAGGTTCCATTGATGTACCGTTACAGTCAATTTAAATTATTATATTTAGTATTTTCTCTAACATGTACACAAGGAAATTGTGCAATTCTTTTTCTTTGAGTCTTTTGTAACTTAAGTATCAGGGTAGCTGCACTTTATCAAATAAATTGGGAAACACTTCTTTGGCTGTTTCTTATAGAATAATTTGAGAAATATAGGCATTAAATCTTTGAAAATCTAGGAGAATTCTGTACTATAACTATCATTTCTTGACATGTTTTTTTCTTTTTTTTTTTTTGAATGGGTGATTTTAATGACTGCTTCTGTTTTAATGTAGGTTGCTGGTCTATTTAAGTTACTCATATGATCTTCATTTAGCTTTGGTAAAAAGTATAAAATGATAAAAATTTCCATTGCATTTAGTGTTTCAAATTAGGTAGAATATAATTTTTTAAAAGTTTTTCCATGTTAAGTCTTTTTTTTTTCTTGCTGATGTTTTGAAATTTGAAAAGTCTCTGAAATAACCAACAAAAGGGAGAGAGAACCTATAGAGACTATATCCAGAGATTAGTCACGACCCCTGGTTGAGGGATGGGGACACCCACCCATATTAACACAGAATTGCTCCTGTGTAAAGAAATGTAAGGACAAAGAGTGGTTCAGAGACTGGAGGAAAAGCCTTCTAGAGACTGCTACATCTGGAGATCCATTCTATTTACAGACTCCAAATTCAGACACTATTTCTATTGCCAAGGAGAGATTTCTAACAGGAACCTGGTCTGGCTGCCTCTGAGAGGGTTATTCAGATCCTGACCAATACAGATGCAGATACATTCAGCAAACCATTACACTGACAATGAGGACTCCTATGCAGGAGTTAGGGGAAGGACTGAAAGAGCAGAAGAGGTTTGCAACACCATAGGAAGAACAATAATATCAACCATGCAGACTACCAGAGACTAAACCACAAATCAAACAAGATTCATGGACTGATCCATGGCTCCAGCAGCACGTTTATCAGAGGAATGACTTATTTGGCATCAATGGGAGGGAAGTCCATTGGTCCTGTGGAGGCTCAATTCCCAAGCATAGGGAAATCCTATGGTGCTGAGGCAGGAGTGCTTGGGAGGGTGGGGGAAACACCCTCACAGAAGCAGGGTGAAGGGATGGTATAGGTGCTAGCTGATGTTAGAATGAGTAAGGGGTTGAGAAATTGAAAGGGAATGTCCTGTTGGTGATGGGTTATGAAATGAATAGGAGATAACAATATTCTGCTATAAAGCTGGAGATGAGACAGGGAGGAGTGGATTTCAGGGGCAGAAGTAGGTCTGCTTTAATATACTTTTTGCCCGGGAAAGAAGAGCTCTTGGGCTAGAAGAGGTTTTATGCCAAAATTGGTATATGATACAAAGCAATAAGTGGGGAAAGGAAGGCAGAGGTCAAGATTTCTAGAATCCTACAGGAGATGGGACACAGGGGCACAGAAGATAGGAGAAATTGTTCTGTTGCAGTGTTGGGAGTGATGTAGGGGGATTTGGTCTAGGAAAACACAGAAAGAGAAATTCTTTGGATAACTTACTTAGTTTTCTAGAGGATATGGCTGACCTATAGTTTACCAGGGCATGTCTATTGAAGTTGAAATGTTGGATACATGAATATGTTGGAAAGGAAAAATTCAACTGGATGATCTGTGGTATCCCCAGAAGATGCAAACAAAAGGGAGGCTGCAGGTGGTTTTCTGATGCATTGTTAAAGATTATATTGAGGGATAACATCTGGAGGAATAGAGTGATGAGACCTTTTGTAAGTAATCTACCAGTTTTTCTGTTGTGCATATCCTCCATTTTGTGTACTTTTTGTCAACATTGATCTTTCACAATTTCCCAGGTGTATTCAATATATCTGAAATACACCTTTGGTTTAATCATGGTCATCTTCATGACCCTTGGGCTTGGACTGTACTCATGAAAGCAGTGTAGTCATCACTTGTTACACAAGTGAAATGATTCACTTTTTCTTTGACTATTTTTGCAGGAAAGACTTTTTCAAGGAAGGATCAGAAAACTTCATCATTTTTTTTTACAACCCAGCTGATGCAAACCAACTGAGAAACCAGCCTTACTTGTTGAGAGTTCCTTTAAAAATGCATGTATTTCCTGGAAGCAGGGAACTCTCAGTACTCATTTTATAACCACTATGCCTTTATTTCCACTATACCTTAAAATGAATAGGTATAAAGTACTTGTTTATGGATAGGAATTAAAGCTTCACTTAATTCGTTATCTTCCACAGTCATATACCTTGTCTTTCATCACAGATAATAGTTAAGACAGGATTCTTGGAGTAAGAATGAGAGAATCACGTGTCTATCTACATAAAACTAAACATTTAGATAGGATTTGACAATAAGTAGACTAAGCTCAATGGCAAAATTGAGTTCATCCTTATGTGATAATAATTCCTACCCCCATAAAATTTCTTGTGTTCTCATAGTAACAGATACTAAATATTCTTTTGAAAAATATCTATTCCCTGTACTTAAGGTATATGGTACAACTAGGTCCATTTTCAGTGTTCACAGAATAGGAGAACTTTAGTCATGGATACAAAATGCTACACAATGTGATTTTAGTGACTATATTTCTAAGCAATACATAAGGCAAATTAAGGTGAAAACACACATGGTAACATTTAAAATTCAAGATATCACTGATGCAAAATGTAGAATAAACAAAATCTAATTTAAAAATAAAGTTTTATCCTTATATCAATTAGTTAATGTAAAAGACTTCTTTCTTCTTATGTCAAAGATAGAATTCTATTCTTGAAGCATACATTGCATCATAATAAGGCAACAGCAAAATGCTCATAATAGAAGCAAAGGGGCGATTTATGAATGTGTAAAAAGCTTGCCTAAGTTAGGTGAGATCCATGGTCATTAAAGAAAAAAAGGTAAAAAAAGTATAAATTTTATTCTTCTGAAAATAAACTTGATAAAAGTTTACTCAAATTATACAGCAGAGACAATACTTTGATGAGGTGGTAGTTTTAATAAATTCAGAAAAGATTGATGTAATAGAAATATGGCATTATAAACTGAGGCACATTGTTTTTTAATGCAAGGTAAAACTAACAAATGTGTAGCAGAAAAGTACTCAGAACCGATTTTTAATACCTAATAATAGTTATATCCCTATGATTACAAATGCTATATCAAAATGTAACAACATGATTAGTCCTCCATACTCTTGAGGGAACTGAAGTTTAGACACACTAAGAGTCTTCTATTGGATCACACTATTTGACAGTGATGAAATATAGGGTTCTCAGTAATACCATCTGTATAATTAAAAGTACTTATTTTTGAAAGAGGTATTTCTGTGGCTAAACAGAAGTCAATAGTGACATGCGGGTAAAAATAATGATTTTTTTTCCCTAAAGATATTTTAATAATAGACTTCTTTGTGGAGTTGAATGTAAATGTGTCTGTAACTTAGTACATGTGTTGGTGGTAAAGGTGCCCAAAGAGATCAAAGGCCAGTGAATGGAACACTTGCAGCTAGACTTACAGGCATTTATGAGCCACTGGATGGTTTGTGGGTATTGGGATCTGAATTCTAGCTCTGATAGAGCAATAAACACTCTTCAAAACTGAGCCATCTCTTCAGCTATGAGAGGGAATTTTTTTGTTGTTTGTTTTTGTTTTTTCAAGACAGGGTTTATCTGTGTAGCCCTGGCTATCCTGGTACTCACTCTGTAGATCAGGCTGGCCTTGATCTAAGAAATCTGCCTGCCGCTGCCTCCCGAGTGCTGGGATTAAAGGTGTGTGCTACCACTGCCCAGCAAGGGGGAAATTTTCATCTTGACAGTAAATCAGTCTTCCTCAGGACAGTTCTTTGTCTTTGTCTTTAACATGGGTATTGTTAGCAAAAAATTTCTTTAAAAAATAATATTGAGAATTATATATATATGGGCAGTTTAGGGATATTACAAGTAAATGTATTGGGTACAACACACCAAAGATAATTAGGAAAGTGTATGTGTTTCCTGAGCAGTGTCCAGGAAATGACAGGTGTTTTGGACTTCCAAGAGGACACTCTGATTAAACAGCCAGCTTTGTCAGCTTACTCAGTGTTGCCAATGGGCAGTCTGCACTGGGCCAGCCTGTAGACAGGACCATGGCTCACGTCCTTCTTAGAGGACATTCCAGTTTGGTTAATGTTCATGTTCTAGTCATTGCATGTCTTCCTGGATAGCACCTCAATAGTATATAATTATTTGTAAAAATGTCCTTTGAAGTATCAAAAACTTCTTGTCACATAAAAAAAAAAACAAAAATAAAATGCTACACACACCTTTTATGTACCAAAAAAAATGTAACAACATAATACTAGTGAATGATTTTAGCTTTAAGAATGTAATGGCATTTATTAGTATGGAATCATACAGACTGTTAACCAAGCTGTACTACCCAAAAGATTTCATGAAAAGAAATAAATATTGGGATGAAATCAGAGAGTACTAATTAAGAAATGAATTTCAAAAAAAATACTGACAGTATTATAGAAAATCGATGTCCAGAATGAGACATTATTCATATGGTAATATCAGAATAAAAGTGCAACTATATAATATTTTTCTGAAATGTTATAGCTCATAAAATAGATGCAACACAACATGAATTTAGGCAAAGCATACAAAAAAAAAGGAAATTCATTGGGCTTCTGCAATTTTTGACACCATAACGACAAAGCACTGTATAGAATTGAAATTATTCAGAGTAATTAAAAAAATGTCTTTCTGAAACAATAAAGGGAGATGACACAGGAAGCACTACAATGAGCCACAGATAATTAAAATAATAGGGGGAAAAGTAAAAAACTTTGTACTGATTCACAATCACTTTCATTTCTGAACAGATATGGATCAGTGTTTGAAATGTCCAGAAAGTCACTATGCAAACTCAGAGAAGAGTCTCTGCCTCCAAAAGTCTGTGAGCTTTTTGGCCTATGAAGAGCCCTTGGGAATGGCACTGACCATCACAGCCCTGTGCTTCTCTCTACTCACAGCTGTGGTTCTTGTAGTCTTTGTGAAGCACAGAGACACACCCATTGTCAAGGCCAATAACAGGACTCTCAGCTACATCCTGCTATTGATACTCTTCATTAGTTTCCTCAGTTCCTTGCTCTTCATTGGCCAGCCCAACACAACCACCTGCATCTTGCAGCAGACAGCATTTGGAATTTTGTTCACTGTGGCTCTCTCCACAGTGTTGGCCAAAGTTATTACAGTGGTTATTGCATTCAAGGCCACAGTTCCAGCTAGAATGGTAAGATGGTTAATGATATCAAGAGCCCCTAATTTCATCATTCCCATCTGCACACTGATACAACTAATTATCTGTGGAGTCTGGGTGGTTACCTCTCCACCCTTCATTGATCAAGATACTCATGCTGAACATGGTCACATCATCATTGTGTGCAACATGGGTTCAACAGTTGCCTTCCATACTGTCCTAGGGTATCTCTGCTCCTTAGCACTGGGGAGCTACACCATGGCCTTCCTGTCCAGGAATCTGCCTGACACATACAATGAAGCCAAGTTCCTGTCATTCAGCATGCAGGTATTCTTCTGTGTTTGGATCACTTTCCTCCCTGTCTACCATAGCACAAAGGGGAAGGTCATGGCGGCTATGGAAGTGTTCTCCATCTTGGCTTCCAATATAGCACTCCTGGGATTGATTTTTGCCCCCAAGTGCTACATTATTTTGTTAAGGCCAGAAAAAAACTCCTGTCTTGGCATCAGGCACAAAAAACATTCAAGAAGGAATATCAATTTAAATTTAGTTAAAAATTAAAACTTATCTATAATAGTAAATTAAATATTATCATATAAACTATTTTCACATCATTCTAATTGTCATATAAACATATAATATATGATTATATATGCTTATCTTTTTTTATCTAACTGTATTAAACTCTCTTTGTAATGAAACCATTAGTTGCCTTTTATGTTTTCTACATTGCACTGTTTTTGTAACATAGGTGCTCTTGTTGATTTCATGTTCCATCCTTATACTAATGTGGAATAAACTGATGAGTATAAAGAGCTTTCCTCTATATACAGTGTGCTGTGTTTTGAGATGTGTCACGCCATTCAGCCATTTTGTTCATTTATTTAAAAAAAATCAAGTGATTGATTTATTTGATTTTGAACTCGAAGATATTCTGTTATATTCTACAATGTAATGTAAACAATATTAGCAAAATGTAAGGATTAAATTTATCATGTTATTTCTAGTGATCAGAAAAAAAAATGTCATGGTTTCAAATGACAGCAGAAGTTCTTTCTATTTTAATATATCATTACTTTGTTACACGAGAGAAAATGAGGCCTCTTATTCTGGACAACTACAAAAGATGGCTGAGTTGGAACCTGCATTTGCTTAGAAACTTAGAGCCTTTGAAAAGAATGTGAGTGACTGATCTGGTGTTTCATGGGCTCTTATTGTTACACTGCATTGTAGAGAGGCATTGAGGTTCAGCTCAGATTACCAACAGAATTGTGGAAGATCGGGTAGTCAAAAGTAAACAGAGTAGGTAATATGGAGGTTATATTCTACATTAAAAACTATAATTTTGACATATTACTTTCCAATTTGTTTTCCTTTGATCTCATTTGTTGTCTACATGCTCTGACTAGGACTTCAATACTGTATTGAATAGGTAGGGAGATAGTGGGCAGCATTTTCTACTCCCTGATATTAGTGGGTTTGCTCCAAGTTTCTTGCCTACTTTTTTTGATGTATGATGATTTGTTATGTTTAGGGATGGGCCTCAAATTCAAAATCTTTCCAAGACTTTTATCTTGAATAGAGGTTGGATTTGTTAAATGCTTTCTCAGCATCTAATGAGATAATCATGTGTCTTTATTTTTCCCTATGAGTTTGTTTATATAGTGGATTATGTTGATGGATTTCCACATGTTGAACCATCCCTGCATCTCTAGGATGAAACCTAATTGTTCATGATGGATGATCTTTTTGGTGTTCTTGGATTCAGTTTTCGAGAATTTTATTGAATATTTTTGCATTGATATTCATATGGGAAATTGATCTGAAGTTTTCTTTCTTTGTTGGATCTTTGTGTGGTTTAGGAATCAGAGTAATTGTGGCTTCATAGAATGAATTAGGTAGAGTACCTTGTGTTTCTATTTTGTGGAATAGTTTCAGGAGTATTGGTATTAGGTCTTCTTTGAAGGTCTGATAGAACGCTACATAAACCCATTTCATATTGAGCTTCTTCAATTGGGAGACTAATAATGACTGTTTCTATTTCTTTAGTGTATATGGGACTGTTTAGATCATTAATCTAATCTTGATTTAATTTTGATACCTGATATCTGTCTAGAAAATTGTCCATTTCATCCACGTTTTCCAGTTTGCTTGAGTATAGACTTTTGTAGTAGGATCTGATGATTTTTTTGGATTTTCTCAGATTCTGTTGTTATGTCTCCCTTCTCATTTCTGATTTTGTTAATTAGGATACTGTCCCTCGGCCCTCTAATTAGTCTATCTAAGGGTTTACCTATTTTGTTTATTTTCTTAAAGGTTTGGTTTGATTATTTGTATAGTTCTTTTTGTTTCCACTTGATTGTTTTCAACCCCAAGTTTGATCATTTCCTGCAGTCTATTCTTGGGTGAATTTGCTTCATTTTGTTCTAGAGCTTTTAGGTATGCTGTCAAGTTGATAGTGTATACTCTCTCCAGGGTTTTTTTTTTTTTTTTTTTTTTTTTTTGAGGCACTCAGAACTATGAGTTTTCCCCTTAGGACTGGTTGTATTGTGTCTCATAAGTTTGGTAATGTGTGGCTTCATTTTCATTAAACTCTAAAAAGTCTTTAATTTCTTTCTTTCTTTCTTCCTTGGCCAAGGTAACATTTAGTAGAGTGTTGTTCAGCCTCATGTGTATGTGGGCTTTCTATTGTTTATGTTGTTATTGAATATCAGCCTTCATTCACGGTGATCTGATCTGGTGCATTTTACTATTTCAATATTTTTTTTGTATCTTTGATGCCTGTTTTTTCACTGATTATATGGTCAATTTTCAAGAAGGTACCATGAGGTGCTGAGAATAAGTTATAGAGTTTGATTTAGGATAAAATGTTCTTTAGAAATGTGTTAAAACCTTTTTTGTCATGACTTCTGTTAGTTTCACTTTGTCTCTGTTTAGTTTCTGTTTCCAGGATCTGTCACTGATGAGAGTGGTCTCCCACTATTATAGTGTGCCTTGCATTTTGTCATTTGAGCTTTAGTAAAGTTTCTTTAATTAAGGTGGATACCCTTGTATTTGGAGCATAGATGTTCAGAATTAAGAATTCATCTTGGTAGATTTTACCTTTGATGAAGGTAAAGTGTTCCTCCTTATCTTTATTGATATCTTTAGGTTGAAAGTCAATTTTATTAGATATCACAATGGCTACTTCAGATTGGTTTTTGGGACCATTTGCTTTGAAAATTGTTTTCTAGCCTTTTACTCTGTGGTAGTGTCTGTCTTTGTCCCTGTAGTGGGCTTCATGTATTCAGCAAAATGTTGTGTCCCGTTTACATACCCAGACTCTTAGTATGTGTGTTTTTATTGGGGAATCGAGTAATATTAAATGATATTAAGGAAAAGTAATTTTTGGTTCCTGTTATTCTTGTTGTTAGAGTTGGAATTCTACTCATGTGGCTAACTTCTGTTAGATTTGTTGAAAGATTACTTTCTTGCTTTTTCTAGGGTGTAGTTTCCCTACTTGTGTTGGAGTTTTCCCTTTATTATTCATTGAAGGACTATATTCATGGAAAGATGTTGTGTAAATTTTGTGTTCTTAGAACACTTTGGTTTCTCCATTAATGGTATTTGAGAGTATTGCTGGTATAGTAGCCTGGGCTGGCATTTCTGTTCTCTTAGGATCTGTGTGACATCTCTCCAGGATCTTCTGGCTTTCATATTCTCTAGTGAGAAGTCTGGAGTGGTCCTCTTTCTCCACAGCCTTGCCAGCATCTGCCTTCACATGAGTTTTTGATTTTAGCCATTCTGACTGATATGAGATGGAATCTCAGTGTTGCTTTGATTTGCATTTCCCTGATGATGAAAGATGTTGAACATGTTTTTAGGTGCTTCTCTGCCCTATGGCATTCCTCAGTTGAGAAATCTTTGTTTAGCTTTTACCACATTTTTAAGTAGGGTTATTTGGTTCTCTCTAGTGAGATTTCTTACTTGTTTAGAAAATCCATGAATTTTTGATAGAAACTTTCACCACTTTGCTTAGAAAATCTATGAGCTATTCATAGAGTACTTACAAATATTTTATAGCAGGAGAGAATAGTCTTAAACAGACAGATTTCTTGGAGGGAGTGTCATGAGCAAATTATATACCAAAGATCTATCTATAGCAGGCTGTCTAGTGAGCCATCTCAAGCTGAAGGTAATCTATCAGTTTTGGAACTTGTGATTGGACTTCTTGTCATCCTTTTGGCACTCTCAGTCACCTTTTTTTTTTTTCTGCAACCCCTCTTCTAGCCAATGATGGCGATTTTCAGCACTGATGAAATTCAAAGAATAATTAAGTCCTATTTCAAAAGAATTCACTCTATAAAAATCTGAAAATCTATACAAAATGGATAATTTTCTAGATAGATACCACTCACCAAATTAAATCAAGATCAGGGAAATTATTCAGTCATTCCTATAACCTCTAAGAAAATAGGAGCAGTGATTAAAAGTATACAAACCAAAAAGGCCCAGGACCGGATGTTTTTACCACAGCATTCTACTAAACTTTCAAGGAACAGCTAATACAAATACTCCTCAAACTTATTCCATTAATTAGAATCAAAAGGAAAATTTTGATTTTCTATGAGGCCACAGTTACCTCATTATAAAACTAAAGGAAATCAGTGGGATACAAATTGGAATAGAAGATGTTAAGGTATGAATATTCACTGGTGATATGTTAAAATAACATGTGAACCCAGAAATTCTACTAAAGAAATTATAAAGCCGAAAAACACCTTTACAAAACTGCTTCAATAAAAATAAAGTTGAAAAATTAAGTAGCCCTCTTTTAAACAAACAATACCTAGGCTAAGAAAATACGAGGGAAACAACACCCTTTAAAACAGTAGCCACAAATAATGTAGAATATTTTGCTATAAGAAGGCGAGCAAGTGAAAGATCAATATGACAAGAACTTTAAGACTTTGTTGAAGAAAGGACTTGATGAAGGTGACATAAATTGGAATTATCTCTCCTGCTAGTGGATCAGGAGCATTAACATATTCAATACAAATATCTTGCTAAAAATAATCTGTAGATTCAATGCAATTCCCACCAAAATTCCACTACAATTTTTACAGACCTTGAGAGACCAGTTCTCAACTTCATGTGAAAAAAAAAAAAAAAGACCCAGGGTATGTAAAACAATCCTGTACAGGAAAAAAACTTCTAGAAATATCACCCTCCCTGATTTCAAGCTATACTACAGTGCAATAGTAGTAAAAACTGCATGTTGTTAGCATAAAAATATACAAGTGATTGATGAAATAGAATCAAACCCTCAATAATAAACCTTTATATCTATGGACACTCGATATTCGACAAAGAAGCCAAAACTATAAAATGGAAAAAAGAAAGCAACTTCAACAAATGGTGCAGGTTTAGATGGGTGTGTGGATGTAGAAGAAGACTAATAAAGCCATATTTATCACTCTGCACATAATTCAACACCAAATGTTCAAAAATACAACATAAAACCTGATACATTAAATATGATAAAAGATAAAATGAAGAACTGCCTTGAACTCATTGGTACAGGAGACAACTTCCTGAACAGAACAACAATAGCCCAGGAACTCAGATCAAAAGGTTAAATTTGACCTCATGAAATTTAAAAGGTTAAATTTAAAAGGTTAAAACAACAGAGTAGAGAATGGGAAAGGTCTTCACCAACCGTATACTCAACAGAGGTCTAAGATCCAAAATTTATAAAGAACTCAAGAAATTACAAACAAAGAAGTGTAATAAACCAATTAAAAAAATGGGATATCAAGTAAAACAGAGAATTCTCAGTAGAGGGATATCAAATAAAAGAATAAACTATGTAAAGAAAAAGTGAAATAATTTTTCAAAAAAATATTTTTTATAGAAATTTTCTGTGTCTATACAATCTGATTAATGATTTAGATGTCATATATGGTTGATTTACTTTTTTCTGTTCCTATTCAAAATCCTACCTTAATTATCATCATCTAGTTCTCTGGATTCATTTCCTCTGTACAAGAATTATTTTCCCTAAATGCATTTTGATCAAAGAATTTTCTAAGGTGAACATCCTGGCCAAGAACTAGCAATATTTTTCATGTCAATGTGTTTAGTAGATATTACCAAGTTTATCATTTATAATTCAAGTTTAACATTCAATTATTTTATTTTTCTTACTTGTCACAAGACATGATTCTATATTTAACTATGTAATAAGTGTCAAACATCCCATCAATATAGTTTATATTCCATAGACACATTTGTATTGATGTATTGATGAGTTAATGATTATTATCACATTCTTTAAGGTTTAAAAACTTTCATCTTTATGGGTAACATTCATCATAGAAATTTCAGAAGTGATACAGTTTTAGAAATACATAATATGTGAAAATATTTACAAAACATTATTTTCTTCATAATGGGTCATATCAGGAATATGTTTTTCATGTATTTCCCAAGGGATTATGTGCATTGCATCACAGATTTCTGAATATCTTTGCATTTGGGAATGATCATATGATCTTGAGTTTACTGAGTTGACATAAAATACAGGCATCATATATCAATCCACAAAACCAAAGAAGCTAAAGCAGAAAGAAACCCCCCAAAAGGAAACTTTACAATCACTTAGGAGAGGGAATAAAATAATCATAAGAGGCCTGAGTAGTGAGGGAATTGGTAGGCAGGGGGTATAGAGAGGGAATGGGGGTTCAAGATCAATTATGAGGAGGCACCAAAGAGATGACTAAATTGCTATGAAAATCAATGTAAATCTGCCATTTATAGGTGTGAAGAGGTGAGCGCATTTCCAGGATAAGAAAGAGACCTGGGACAAGGGAAGCACCTAAGAATCAATGTGCATTCAATGTGTCTTCTTACATTGGTGATTTGGAACCTGAAGAGGTCACCTCCTGTAGCTAGACACAAACCCCACTGGACTGATGGAAATATAAAGCCATACACAAAACTTTCAACCCAAGTTTATTGTGTCGCATTGGGATATACACAGATAGTCTAGTCTCCAGTCAAGCTGAGGTCTGAACCAGTGGTGATAATTCACCTACATGGGAAGGAAGGAGTTCTCTCATGTCTCCTGGAACTTTTGCTCCTGTGGAAGTTACCACCCCTCAGCCCCCACAAGAGAAGCATTGTTAGGAGTCATATAGATAATGTCCCAAGCTTCTAACCTACAGGATAAACTCCTCCCCAGGTACCTAGCAACAGAAAAGATAGCAGCATACATTAAGAGGGGCTGTTTGGCCCCTTCTTGCTCTTTCACTCCCCTTTTCTCCAATCCTCTCCTCACTCCTCTCTTCTCTCCCCTCTTTCTCTCTCTCCCTCTTATTCTCTAGCATTTCTTCTCTTCTTTTCTCACGTCTCTCCTCTTGGCCATGGACAGTCTCTCTCTCTTTCTAGCTTCTCCCTTTCCCCCATGCCTTTCTACAATAAATCTCAAAACCATAGACTGTCTCTGTTCATCAAGGCCCCCTGCCCTTGGAGGATGGGATAGGCTTTCTGCCAATGAGCCATTTCTAATCTAGGGATGAAAGGCATTCCTGTGCTCTAGCCAAAGTTCTTTGCTCTCACTCTCACCTGCATGGAACTCTTTCTCCCTCAGCCCACTTTCCCATAACCACAGGGCTATAGGTGTAGCCCAGGGCCCCCTGGTTCCTGGGGCTGCCCTTTGTCCATGCCCCCAGTGGGGTCAGAGATTTAGATGCCCACCCGGGGCCATGTGGAAAGCATCTGGCAGCCCTCCCGTTTCTGCCTGCCCAGAGCAGAGGAGAAACTCTGGCCAGACGTGGGCTATCCTCCCTTCCCCATCTTCCCCAGCCCCCCTTTTAGTTCACACACTTTATCTTGTTTACAAGAAATAAAGGCATGGGGGATGTAGCAAAGATTGAGGGAATAGCTAACCAATAACTGGTCCAATTTGAGACCCATCCCATCTGAAAGCACCAATCCCTAATGCTATTAATGATACTCTTTGTTATACTTGGAGAAAGGAGCAGGCTGTCTTTTTAAATTCTACACCCTAGTGTTGACCCAGAAAGAGACACCCATACCCAAACAGTGGATTGAGCTTGAGGATACTTATATAAGAATAGGCAAAAAGGTTGTGGGTCTTGAAGAGAATAGGAACTTCAAAGGAAGACTAACAGTAAAAATTTTTCAATATTTTTGTAAGATACTTTCTTTATTTACATATCAAATGTAATTCCCTTTCCTGAATTACCCTCTGAAAACCACCTATCCCTTCCTCCATCCATTTGTAACTATGAGGGTGTTTCCCCACCCATCCACCCACTCCCCTCCCATTTCCCTGTTCAGTCATGTTCCTACATGGAGGTATTGAGCCTTCACAGGATCAATGGCCTCTTCTCCCATTGATATCCCACAAGGCCATCCTCTACTACTAAGTGGTTGGAGCCATGGGTACCTTCATGTGTAGTATTTGCTTGATGGTTTAGTTCCTGGGATGTCTGGGGGTGGGGGTGGAGTTAGGTGACATTGATGTTCTTCCTCTGGGTTGCAAAATAATTTAGCTCTTTCAGTCCTTTCTCTAACTGCTCCATTGGGAATGCTGTGCTCAGTCCAATCACTGTCTGGGAGCCTCTGCATTTTTATTTGTCAGGCTCTGGCAGAGCCTCTCAGGAAACAGATATATCAGGCTCTTTACAACAAGAACTTCTTGGCATCCAAAATAGTGTCTGGGTATCATGTGTATATATGGGATGGATCTCCAGGTGGGGTAGTCTCTGGATGGCCTTTCCTTTAGTCTCTGCTACATAATTTGGGAGCATAGGCATTTTATCACCCTTCTGAAAAGGAAAAAAAAAAAAACTATCCACAGTTTGGACTTTCTTCTTCTTGAGCTTCATGTGGTCCTAACAGAGTAAATTAACCTGGACCCTTTAGGCTATCAGGTTCTGAACAAACCAAAGAGCATACAAAGGCAGCACCATATAAAGTGCCAAGGTAACCTACCTGATTAGAGGAGAAGGGGAGAGGACAGCGAGTCAGATGAAAAGTGACCAAGTAAAATGTAATAATAATAATAATAATAATAATAATAATAGTTACTAAAAAACTGTAACAATTCCTTACTTGAGAGATTTTTATTGGTTCGACTAATTCTCTTGAGAAAATATCACACATTAAATTGTTTATGTCATATTGGTATTTATTTATTAGGATATACATACGTGTGCATATGCATCTATATACATATACATACATACACTTTATTAAGAGATTCTTTCATTTCTTTGGTTTTAGGTACTGGGTTTATTCCAGGTAAATAGATGGAAATAGAAGTGATCATCCTGAGTGAGGTTAACCAGAAAGACAAGTTTGCATATTTTCTCCTATATGTGGATGCTATCATTTAAGATGTAGGTATCTGTGTTTTATGGGGAACAAATACAGATTAGGTAGCTCCAGTATGATTGTAGCATTTTTTTCTACAGACGTGTTAATTTAAAAATTTTTTGTTATAAAGAAGAAGAAATTAGAAGTGGCTTGGGCTAGGAGAGGTAGGATACAGTAGAGTAAAAGTAGGAAGGGGAGAACTAATACTACAGGCCTTTTCTTTTATTATCTTAAATTATATGAATGTATTTATTGTCTGTATGTGAGGGGGATGTATGATCAGAGGATAATTTTTAGAGTCTTGTTCCAACTGCTTGTGCCCTGGGTTTTTAAGTCATATCATCTAAAGGAGCTGTAATTCAGTAGATGCTTGCTAAAATATGTACATGTATAAAATGTATTTAAATGCCATTTCTATGTGATATTTGAGATAATACCACAACTTAACTCCATGGATAAAGATGATAGTAGCCCCTGGGCTACATAGTTTAGGGTTGCTGTCTTTTTTGGACACCCAAGTTTCTACTTTCTTGCTGTAGGAGGGCTTGGTATCCCATCCCATGATGGATATTTCTACAGATCTGTGTATGCAGTTGCAGTGACCGGTTATATACTATACCTAGTCATTATAAATGATGATATTATAAAGGATGATATTTTGTAGTTCCCCCCATTTGCCTACAAAACTCAGGTTGTCCTTGTTCTTAATAGCTGAGTAGTATTCCATTATAAGTGGAGCCTGAACATAGCTGCAAGAATGCAGAGTGATCCACTCCCTCACATGTTTTTCTCCATGAGATTTGTAATTAAACCAAAATTGACAAGTTTATTTGAAATAATGGACAGAACCTAAGGGGTAGCCACAGCTGAAAATACTACTCAAACTGGGTTTGTATTCTATTTGTCTGTGGCCAAGACACAGCAGGAAAGTGATGCTTCATCTGTGTTTCCACTGTCCTTTGGTTTCTGTGTCCTATTCTAAAAATTCATCATGTTACAACTTTGTGGCAAAACCCATGATTAATTAGATTCTCAAGTTGGCTTTGAACAATGACAATACCTCTTTGGATTCACTGTCAAAATCACAAACTACTCAAACCTGAATATGACATCACTTTATACACTTTGATTCACCTATAAAAAGACATAAGCTAAGAGACTGGATATACAAACAGGACCCAGCATTTTGCTGCATATAAGAAACACACCCTATTCACAAACACAGTCACTACCTCACAGTAACAGGCTAGAAAAAAGTCTTCTAAGCCAATGGTCCAGAAGCAGACACTTATATCCAACCAATGGAAAGAAGCAAGTCATTGTTCTACAATGACTATGGGGTACAGAACTAAACAGAGAACTCACAACAGAGGAATATTAAATGGCAAAGGACTTAAAGAAATGTTCAATATACTTAGTCATTAGGAAAATGTAAATCAAAAGGGCCCTGAGATTCTACCTCATACCAGTCAGAATGGCTTAGATGATCTGAAAATGTCTTCATCAAAATTACAGAAGAAAATGTTCCCATCCAAAAAATATTAATGGCCATAAAGGCACAAGAAGCCTATAGAACACCAAATAAATGGGACTAGAGAAGAAAATCCTCTTGTCACATAATAATCAAAACACTAAATGCACAGAACAAAGAAAGAATATTAAAAGCTGCAAGAGAAAAGGGTGAAGTAATACAGAAAGATATACACCAGACTTCTCAACAGAGACACTAAAAGCCAGAATAGCCAGTGAGGTATCATGCTGATTCTAAGAGGAAGCAAATTCCAGCCCAGGGAACTATACTCAGCAAGCACCTCTCAATCAACATAGATGGAGAAACAAAAATATTCCAAGACAAAGCAAATTCAAACAGTATCTCTCTACGAATCCAGTTCTACAGAGGACATAGAAGAAAAACCCTGAGAAGGGGGGTACCTACACCCCCCAAAAAAGATATTAAGCATTTCACAACAAAGCCAAAAGGAAAGAACCATATGTACATAAAGCCACCTACAACAATACAACAACAAATATAACAAGAACTAACAGTCATATATTTTTAATATCTCTGAATATTAATGGACTCAACCCATCTATACAGATATAAGCTAACAGAAGGATATACAAACAAGAATCAACATTTTGCTGTATTCAAGAACACATAAGAATAACAAAGACAGACATTATTTCAGACTAAAAGGATGGAAAAGGTCTTCTAAGCAAATGGGCCCAGGGTACAAGTAGGCATTGCCATCCTAATATCCAATAAAATAGACTTAGGAGGTATGATGATGAAGGACACTTCATATTTATCAAAGGGAAAATCCATCAAAAGGAAGTCTAAATTCTTAAAATCAACAGTTCAAGTGCAAAACACCCACATTCATAAAAGAAACTCAAAACACAAAGAAGCTCAAAACACACACTGAACGCCACACAATATTAGTGGGAAACTACAACACCCCACACTCACTGAAGGACAGGTCATTGAAATAGAAACTAAACAAAAAGAGAGTGAAACTAATGGAGGTTATGAAATAAAAGGATTTAAGAGATATTTACAGAATATTTCAACCTGAAACAAAATAATACAATTTCTTCTCAGCACAATGTGGTACATTCTCCAAAACTGACCATTGATAGGTCACAAAAAAAAACCAACAGCATCCAGATCCATCCATTTGCCTAGGAATTTCATATATTTATTGTTTTTAAGAGCTGAGTAGTACTCCATTGTGTAAATATACCAAATTTTTTTGTATCCATTCCTCTGTTGAGGGACATCTGGGTTCTTTCCAGTTTCTGGCTATTATGAATAAGGCTGCTATGAACATAGTGGAACATGTGTCCTTATTACCAGATGGAAACTCTTCTGGATATATGCCCAGTAGGGGTATTGCAGGATCTTCAAGTAGTACTATGTCCAATTTTCTGAGGAACTGCCAGACTGATTTCCAGAGTGGTTGAACCAGCTTGCATTCCCAACAACAATGGAGGAGTGTTCCCCTTTCTCCACATCCACGCCTGCATCTGTTGTCACCTGAATTTTTGATCTTAGCCATTCTTACTGGTGTAAGGTGGAATCTCAGGGTTGTTTTGATCTGCATTTCCCTGATGATTAAGGATGTTGAACATTTTTTCAAGTGCTTCTCAACCATTTGGTATTCCTCAGTTGAGAATTCTTTGTTTAACTCTGTGCCCCACTTTTTAATGGGGATATTTGATTTTCTGGTGTCTACCTTCTTGAGTTCTTTATATATAATGGATATCAGTCCCCTATCTGATTTAGGATTGGTAAAGATCCTTTCCCAATCGGTTGGTGGCCCTTTTGTCTTGTTGACAGTATCTTTTGCCTTACAGAAGCTTTGCAACTTTATGAGGTCCCATTTGTCAATTCTTGATCTTACAGCACAAGCCTTTGCTGTTTTGTTCAGGAATTTTTCCCCAGTGCCCATATCTTC
>LR753544.1:113919-165410 GCA_902729485.2 Mus minutoides | reverse complement strand
GCTTGACCCTAGTACAAGGAGATAAGAATGGATCAATTCCCAGTCTTCTACATGATAGCTGCCAGTTGTGCCAGCACCATTTGTTGAAAAGGCTGTCTTTTTTCCATTGGATAGTTTTAGCTCCCTTGTCAAAGATCAGGTGAACATAGGTGTGTGGATTCATTTCTGGGTCTTCGATCCTATTCCATTGATCTACCTGTCTGTTGCTGTACCAGTACCATGCAGTTTTTGTTATCATTGCTCTGTAGTACAGCTTGAGGTCAGTCATGGTGATTCCACCAGAGGTTTTTTATTGTTGAGAAGAGTTTTCGCTAGTGTAGGTTTTTTGTTATTCCAGATGAACTTGCTAATTGTCTTTTCTAGATCCTTGAAGAATTGAGTTGGAATTTTGATGGGGATTGCATTGAATCTGTAGATAGCTTTTGGCAGGATAGCCATTTTTACTATATTGATTCTGCCAATCCATGAGCATGGGAGATCCTTCCATCTTCTGAGATCTTCCTCAAATTCTTTCTTCAGAGACTTGAAGTTCTTGTCATACAAATCTTTCACTTCCTTCGTAAGAGTCACACCAAGATATTTTATATTGTTAGTGACTATTGTGAAGGGTGATATTTCCCCGATCTCTTTCTCAGACAGTTCATCCTTTGTATAGAGAAAGGCCATTGATTTGTTTGAGTTGATTCTATATCCAGCTACTGCAATAAAGCTGTTTATCAGGTTTAGGAGTTCTCTGGTGGAGTTTTTGGGGTCACTTCTATATACTATCATATCATCTGCAAATAGCGATAATTTGAGTTCTTCCTTTCCAATTTGTATCCCCTTGACCTCCTTTTGTTGTCGAATCGCTCTGGGTAGGACTTCAAGTACTATATTGAATAGGTAGGGAGAAAGTGGGCAGCCTTGTCTGGTCCCTGATTTTAGTGGGATTGCTTCCAGTTTCTCTCCATTTAGTTTGATGTTGGCCACTGGTTTGCTGTAGATTGCTTTTATCAAGTTTAGGTAGGGGCCTTGAACTCATGATCTTTCCATGACCTTTATCATGAATGGGTGTTGGATTTTGTCAAATGCTTTCTCAACACCTAAGGAGATGATCATGTGGTTTTTTATCTTTGAGTTTATTTATATAGTGTATTACATTGATGGATTTCCGTATGTTAAACCATCCCTGCATTCCTGGGATGAAGCCTACTTGGTCATGATGGATGATCGTTTTGATGTGTTCTTGGATTCCGTTGGCGAGATTTTGTTGAGTATTTTCACGTCGATATTCATAAGGGAAATTGGTCTGAAGTTCTCTATCTTTGTTGTGTATTTGTGTGGTTTAGGTATCAGAGTAATTGTGGCTTCATAGAATGAATTGGGTAGTGTACCTACAGATTCTATTTTGTTGAAAACTTTGAGAAGAACTGGAACTAGGTCTTCTTTGAAGGTCTGATAGAACTCTGCACTAAACCCATCTGGTCCTGGGCTTTTTTTGATTGGGAGACTATTAATGACTGCTTCTATTTCTTTAGGAGATATAGGGCTATTTAGGTCACTAATCTGATCCTGGTTTAACTTTGGAACTTGGTATCTGTCTAGAAAGTTATCCATTTCATCCAGATTTTCCAGTTTTTTTGAATATAGCCTTTTGTAGAAGGATCTGATGGTGTTTTGTATTTCCTCAGGATCTGTTGTTATATCTCCCTTTTCATTTCTGATTTTGTTGATTTGGATGCTATCCCTGTGCCCTCTAGTGAGTCTGGCCAAGGGTTTGTCTATCTTGTTGACTTTTTCAAAGAACCAGCTCCTGGTTTGATTGATTCTTTGGATAGTTCTTTTTGTTTCCACATGGTTGATTCACCCCTGAGTTTGATTATTTCCTGCCATCTACTCCTCTTAGGTGACTTTGCTTCCATTTGTTCTAGAGCTTGCAAATGTGCTGCCAAGCTACTGGTGTAAGCTCTCTCCATTTTATTTTTGTAGGAAATCAGAGCTATGAATTTACCTCTCAGGAATGCTTTCATTGTGTCCCATAATTTTGGGTATGTTGTGGCTTCATTTTCATTAAACTCTAGAAAGTCTTTAATTTCTTTCTTTATTCCTTCCTTGACCAAAGTATCATTGAGTAGAATGTTGTTCAGTTTCCAAGTGAATGATGGTGTTCTGCTACTTAGGTTGTTGTTGAAGATCAGCCTTAGTCCATGGTGATCTGATAGGATGCATGGGACAATTTCAATATTTTTGAATCTGTTCAGGGCTGTTTTGTGGCCAACTATGTGATCAATTTTGGAGAAGGTTCCAGAGGTGCTGAGAAAAAGGTATATCCTTTTGTTTTAGGATGAAATGTTCTGTAGATATCTGTTAAGTCCATTTGTTTCATAGCTTCCGTTAGTTCGACTGAGTCTCTGTTTAGTTTCTGTTTCCAGGATCTGTCGATTGATGAGAGTGGGGTGTTGAAGTCTCCCACTATTATTGTGTGAGATGCAATGTGTGTTTTAAGCTTTACTAAAGTTTCTTTAATGAAAGTGGCTGCTCTTGCATTTGGAGCATAGATATTCAGAATTGAAAGTTCCTCTTGGAAGATTTTGCCTTTGATGAGTATGAAGTGCCCCTGTTTGTCTCTTTTGATAAATTTGGGTTGAAAGTCTATTTTATTCGATATTAGAATGGCTACCCCAGCTTTTTTCTTTGGGCCGTTTGCTTGGAATATTGTTTTCCAGCCTTTTACTCTGAGGTAGTGTCTGTCGTTTTTCCTGAGGTGTGTTTCTTGTAGGCAGCAAAATGTCCGGTCCTGTTTGTGTAGCCAGTCTGATAGTCTTTATCGGAGAATTGAGTCCATTGATATTAAGCGATATTAAGGAACAGTAATTGTTGCTTCCTGTCATTTTTGTTTTTAGAGATGGGATTCTGTTCTTGTGGGTGTTTTCTTTTAGGTTTGTTGAAGGATTACTTTCTTGTTTTCTGTAGGGCAGAGTTTCTGTCATTGTATTGGTGTTTTTCTGTTATTATCCTTTGAAGGGCTGGATTCGTGGAAAGATATTGTGTGTATTTGAATTTGTCATGGAATACTTTGGTTTCTCCGTCTATGGTAAATGAGAGTTTTGCTGGGTATAGTAGCCTGGGCTGGCACTTGTGTTCTCTCAGTGTCTGTATAATCTCTGTCCATGATCTTCTGGCTTTCATAGTCTCTGGTGAGAAGTCTGGAGTAATTCTGATAGGCCTGCCCTTATATGTTATTTGACCTTTTTCCCTTGCTGCCTTTAGTATTCTGTCTTTATTTAGTGCATTTGTTGTTCTGATTATTATGTGTCGGGAGGAATTTCTTTTCTGTTCCAGCCTATTTGGAGTTCTGTAGGCTTCTTGTATGTTTATGGGCATCTCATTCTTTAGGTATGGAAAGTTTTTTTCTATTATTTTGTTGAAGATATTTGCTGGCCCTTTAATTTGATAGCCTTCTTTCTCGTCTACTCCTATTATCCTTAAGTTTGGTCTTCTCATTGTGTCCTGGATTTCCTGGATATTTTGTGTTAGGATCTTTTTGCATTTAGCGTTTTCTTTGATTGTCTTGTCTATGCTCCCTATAGAATCTTCTGTGCCTGAGATTCTCTCTTCTATCTCTTGTATTCTGTTGCTGATGCTCATATCTATGGTTCCTGATTTTTTTCCTATGGTTTCTATCTCCAGGGTTATCTCCTTTTGGTTTTCTTAATTGATTCTACTTCCATTTTTAGGTCCTGGATGGCTTTGTTCGTTTCCATCACCTGTTTGGTATTGTTTTCCTGTATCTCTCTAAGTTTTTCCTCTATAACTGCTTCTAGTTGTTTAACTGTGTTTTCCTGCATTTCCTTCTTATAGTCCTCCATCATCATCATGATGAGTGACTTTATATCTATGTCCTGTTTTTCTGGTGTGCTGTTGTAACTAGGACTTGAAGTGGTGGGTGATTTTGGTTCTGGTGATGCCAAGTACTCTTGAATTCTGTTGCTTCTGTTCTTACGCTTACCTCCTGCCATCCTTGCCCAAGGAGACCTGGTGTTGGTGCAGACCAGAAGGGAGCGTCTGTCTTGTCCTGGGCCTTTATCAATCTCCTGCTGGTGTCTCAGGTCGCTCTTGATTTGGATGGAACAGATGCTGAGTTCTGCTACTCACCTGTGGTCCCAAGAAAGCCAGTGGTCTCTAGATCACTAGCAGAGTCCCACAGGAAACCTGGGTGGGTGCGCAGCAGCACCCAGGCCTTGCACCCTGCACTGTACCGGAGCGGTGTGGACCAGCAGGGAAGGGGTCCACTGCCTGCCTGTCGGCTGCAGACTCAGGTCCCACGAGTTTGGACTGGAACAGTTGTGCGTTCCTCTCACCAGTGGTCCCTAGATCGCTAGGAGCGTCCCGCTGGAAACCTGGGTGGGCGCGCAGCAGCACCCAGGCCTCGTACTCTGCGCTGGACCGGAGCGGTGTGGAACGGAAGGGAAGGGTCCACTGCCCGCCTGTCAGCTGCAGACTCAGGTGTAAGTGCCCACGTTACCGCCTTGCCTGCAAGAAACGGATATGGACACAAAGAATCCTTCTACAAGCATATCTTTATTACACCATGTGGAGAAAGAGAAAGAGAAAGCACCTCTAGAAGTAGTTTCGCTTAGTTACACCTCAGTGTGATGTGTGTCATCAGGATTGGCTGACTGCCTATTACCTCAAGTTCCTCTCCGGGATGGGCGGTGACTTACGTGGTTTCGTCACAAACGCATGCGCACTGAACTTGTTTGCATCTCCTACGCAACCGTCTCCTAGGTAACGGGCTCGGGCACTGCACCGGCTCGGACGCGGCTCCCAACATCTCCCCCTTTCTATTTCATTTAAAGGTCTGGCCTAGAGATACGCAGTACATAGTTGTTGCCAGAATAAGGAGTTTAAACCCGATCAAACCGATACCTTTTTGCTGGGAGTGTCAGTGATCAAGGGCTTAATTTTTATGGCATCTTTTCACCCTACCAGGTGCAATGGATCAAGTCCTCTGGGTGCAAGGGATGAAAAGAAAGGGTGCCACCACGATATGTCACTAGCCTTACCCGTCACTGGGAAAACTTCTCGCCACTAGGTCCCTGTCTTAGGTTGGTCTAGTGTGCACATTCATGAAATGGCAGGCAACAACTTTTTGGCAAAATTACTCTAGGGCGAGTGCCAATTTTTAACCTTTATGATTTTAACATGCTGAGCCACATATCGAGAAAGGCTCCTTTTTAACATGTTGAGCCACATATCGGGAGAGGCTCCTTGTCCTAGTGCTGCGAGTGCTTGAGCAATCACCACTTTGTCACATTTTTTGTTGGGTTCTGGGCTTGCAAACCACCCAAAACAAACACAACACCACAGCTGAGGGTAATGGCGAATAAGGCAACTACCACCCACTCCTTAAAGAAAGAAAAGGCTAAAGATATCTAGGAAGGGAAGTCCCCAAAGGCAATGGGCTTCAGCTGAGTCCCATTGAGCTGCCCAATCTGCAAGAGAAGCCTTCTGGAGAGTTGTTCCGCCCTCAACGACCAACTCTTTCCGAGATAGTCCGACAGAAGATGGCTTCATCCCTCGATTCAGCAGGATGAGCAGAACGGGTCGTTGGGGGGTTCATCTGGGAATCATCTTCACGTGCCAAGATTCTCCGTGTCAGTCATTCTGGCAACCAAAATGGATTGTCTTCTTCCTGTGGGAAAACACAAACAGCTCCCCTGGATCTTATCAAAATAGGATCCGGGCCTTTCCATTGACCAGTCAAGACATCTTTCCATTTCACCATCGCTTTTGGCCTGTCAGGCTCTAGACAATGCCGGTCAGCTGCCGTAAGGCCTTGACTGTCAAGATTTAAAAAATTAAGTGTAAAGAGAGCCATAGAAACGGTTGCCTTTGGCACTGAGGGTAGAGCCTCCTCGACTCCCCCTTTTTGTTTTATAAAATAAGATTTGAGAGTGCGATGGGCCCGTTCTATAATGCCCTGTCCTTGAGGATTGTATGGTAGACCCGTTAGATGGGTCACCTCCATCTGGTGACAGAATTGTCCAAACTTCTGAGAAGTGTAAGCTGGTCCATTGTCAGTTTTAAGAATTTTGGGTTTTCCCCAAGCACTCTATGCCTCAAGGCAATTCTGAATAACATGTGCTGCCTTTTCTCCAGTTAATGGAGAGGCAAATACAATTCCAGAACAAGTATCAATAGAAACATGTAAATATTTCAATCTTCCAAAGGATGGAATGTGAGTAACATATGCAGGCGACCTAGAGCAATTTTTTAAATATTTAAAGATAGTCCTTTTAACAGGACGGCATTTATTTTCCAAAATGTACGTTCTTGGACAATTGCAAACTAGAAAATTAATATCTGAAGGTCAAACAATTTTAGCAATTGTCAGTTCTGAGATATACCTATATTGACTTAGTATACAACTTGACAAAATTTTAACCTTATAAAACACCATCTGTAGCATGCAATTTAATTATCTGTGCTGAGATAGGAACCTCAAAAGAATAAAATATATGTTTCAAATTTTAAATACCCTTTTCCCATAAAGGGGCTGTTTTTAAATACAGAAATTGCATGGAGATCTAGAAGGTAAAGGTGTGCACAAAACAATTTTTTGATTTATCCTAGAAAAATGATTAACCTAACACTTTGTCAGGTTTTTAAGACACAACTTTAATTTAATTCTCTAAAATCTAAGAATTTACCTTTTTATTCTTAATAGTACCACAGTAGCCCTTAAAATTTGAGGTAAAGAATGATTTCACATTCAATGGTCATGATTAAAAAGAATAGCTAGTATTAATATCTATAAATTATAACCAATATCAATCAAAAAATCCTTTAAAATTTCTGTAACGTCTTTCATATTTACCAATTAGCTTGTGTCTTTTTTAGATAATACCCAACAAAGGTTTGAGTCTTTTAATGATTCTTGACATGACATTACCAGCATAATTAAACCCTAGCTATTGTCTTGAAAACTTTCTTAATGAACAGGGACTTAAACCCTGGAGTCTGATGCTCTACTGACTGAGCCAACCCAGCTAACAAACCTTTTAATCAATAATCAATAATAACCCTTTAAAAAATTAAGCAATCTAGCCTAGAAAAGTTCCTTTAAATCTTATATAATTCTTAAGTCTAAACCCCTATCTTAACTGCCCCTGGATCCTCGGCCTTAGCTGCTGGGAGGAACCTGCCCTGGAGGCAAGGGAGAAGCAGGGAGGGGGTGAGGTGAAGTCCATGGAACAAAGAAACTCCAGGAAGCCTGCCAGTCAATTTACAAATGTATAATCATGCACCTTTTAAAGTTTAACTTAGACCTTATTTCCAAAAGACTACCATTTAGGATAAAAATCTCATAAAACATTGTATCAATTAGAAAAAATTTCTGAGACCCTTTCTGGACTTGTTCATATCCCGTGCTTGAAACAACCTCAGCACTATTTAAACATTATTAAATATCCTGGTGGCCTAGCCCTCTGCGCTGCCTCTCGCCACGTGCTGCTGTTCAATGCTGCTCTAAGCCTAGGCAAACATCTTCCTTCACGAACAAACACTCTTAGCCTCCCATCCCTGGGGCTAAGAAGTTAACAATCTATATTACCGTGCCTTCCTCCAGGCAAGGCCCAAAACCACGTGTGGCCTTGTTAGATCCTGGGCAAACCTGCCTGCCTTTCTCAGCCTCTGTGGAGGCTCGTACTAAAATTAAGTCAGAGACCAATAGACATGCATTTTGTAACCATTTTTCTTTTTTCAACACAGAACAAAACACCAATCATATAGACAAGACATGAAACACAAATGTAGACAAACGATGCATCGTACATATAAAGAAAAATCTTCTCTGAGTTCTAGAGAAAGAGAATAAACCCAGGTGCGCCTAGGAATCTTCTTTTAAAAATTCACTCTCCTCTCTTCTCTCTCGATCTATTCCCGGATCCAATTACCTTAATTCTCTTAAGAATTCCATAAGCAGCATTTGTCACGGGCCAAGGAGCCATGTGGTTCCTATCTCCTGCCTCCTTTCGTTTACGATTCTGCTGTAGCTGCTGTTCATTTAGATGGTAATTTTCCTCCTCAAAGCGGGCTGCTTTCTCTGAGTCTTCCTCTTCAGAGGGGCTAGCCAACTCCTTTACTGGGCAGAGGTTTTTCTTTTTCCTCTGGACATTCTTTTTCTTTCCTTTTTTCGCTACCAGGGTGTACTTCCCCTTTTCTCTCATCCCCTTAGATCTAAGATCCTTGGAGAGGCCTGTCTGCTTAAGCATGCTTCTGTTTCTGTGAGCTCCTATTATCTTTTTCCGCTCTGTTTGTGATATGCGGTCCTGTAGTTCTAACGCCCCCTGTCTTGCCTTAACCGTTGGGCGGCATTTCTCGTCCTCTAAGTATGGTCTCATCAGTCTAAGGAGAGCAAGCACTGCCACTACAATGTTGAAAACTTCCACTACGCTACTCAAATGGGGGGGGGGGTAAATGATATAAATCAAGACCAAACATACCTCTCAGAGCTTTCCCTTTACCTGCTTGTAGTTCTGAATTCTCCCCGTGTAGGGGGCTCTCTCTCGGCGCCAGCGATGGTCAATTTCCCGGGGTTCTCGGCACCAGCTGTAAGTGCCCACGTTACCGTCTTGCCTGCAAGAAACGGATATGGACACAAAGAATCCTTCTACAAGCATATCTTTATTACACCATGTGGAGAAAGAGAAAGAGAAAGAGAAAGCACCTCTAGAAGTAGTTTCGCTTAGTTACACCTCAGTGTGACATGTGTCGTCAGGATTGGCTGACTGCCCATTACCTCAAGTTACACCCCGGGATGGGCGGTGACTTACGTGGTTTTGTCACAAACGCATGCGCACTGAACTTGTTTGAGTCTCCTAGGCAACCGTCTCCTAGGTAACCGGCTTGGGCACAGCACCAGCTCGGACGTGGCTCCCAACACTCAGGTCCCACGAGTTTGGACTGGAACAGATGTGCGTTCCTCTCACCAGTGGTCCCTAGATCGCTAGGAGAGTCCCACNCCCTGCGCTGGACTGGAGCGGTGTGGAACGGAAGGGAAGGGGTCCACTGCCCGCCTGTTGGCTGCAGACTCAGGTCCCACGAGTTTGGACTGGAACAGATGTGCGTTCCTCTCACCAGTGGTCCCTAGATCGCTAGGAGAGTCTCACTGGAAACCTGGGTGGGTGTGCAGCAGCACCCAGGCCTTGCGCCCTGCGCTGGACCCGAGCGGTGTGGACCGCGAATTTTGCCTTTCTTGTCAATAGTTCTTTCACACAGTTAAGTAGAGTTACATCAGAGTATTTTATATTATATGTGTGAAGGGTATTGTTTCCAAAAAATTTTTCTCAGTCAAATTTTTGTTTGTATAAATTCTGGCTACTGATGTTCCTGAGATAACTTGGTGTATAGCCACATCTCTATTGGTGTTTTTCATCTGTAGAAATTCTCTGGTAGAATTGTCAGTGTTATGTGATACTTTGACTTCCTTTCTAATTTACATCCTCTTGGTTTTTTGTTTGTTTGTTTTAATACTCCAGTTAAACATTAACCACTATACAGAATAGTTATTAAAATAATGGATAGCCTTATCTTGTCCTTGATTTTCATGGAATATCATGAAATATATATATATATATATATATATATATATATATATATATATATATATATATATATATGGGTCTTTGTCTGTCTAGCTTACTGGAAGACTAATATAAGATTTGTGTCAACCTGGAGTTTCTAAGGGGAAAAATTATTAAAAAAAATAAAGTCTAACTGTGTGCTCTGAAACTTCTGAGGAACATTTCAAATTCTGGGATTAATACTAATTTGATATCCATAAAAGAACAATTCAGGTAAATGTAATAAAGCCTCTTCAGGAGTTGGGTAATTACCTCCATGCTCAGTACCAAAAGGCTCTATTACCTTCCAACAAAAGGTTATCATACCAGTGGAGATACTTGTTCCAGCCAGCCTGTAGTAAAAAGGGTGGCAATAGATACAGGAACAATCCTATTCCAGTGCCACTCTGATCTTTGAAGCATTAATAGCTTAGGAAAGCCACTATAATTCCATACTGGTCTCATGGTCCCTGCTGAATTATCCATTTATTTAACACTTTTTTGAATATAGTTTCCATATTGAGCACAGAAATGTACTTCAAACACAAAATTCCTGATTCATTGTTCACTCAGTAGCATCTGTACCTCCTAAATGGCTGTTTAGTCACTAATGAAGAATATACATACTTATTAGCACCTCATGGTACCACTTCATCTGGGAAGAAATAAAAGAAGAAATTAGTCTTTTACAATGAAACTGAGAGCCCAGGAACCTCAAACTTATGGGACACAATGAAAGCAGTGCTAAGAAGAAAATTTATACAGAAATTGGAGAGATCCTAAGGTAGCAATTTTGCATCTCTTCTAAAAGCTCTAGATCCAAAATATGCAAACATATCCAAGAGGAGTAGATGGCAGGAAATCAATTTAATTGCTGAAACCAGGCAATTAGAACCAAAAAGAACAATACAAAGAATCAACAAAACTAAGTGTTGGTTCTTTGAGAAAAGAAATCATTAGACACTCTAAATAAATGGCATAGAGAGTTTTAATTAAACATAATATGAAATGAAAAGGGAGACATAATAACAGAAACCAAGGGAATTTAAAAATCATCAAATCTTTCTATGAAATAATATATTCAATGTAACTTGAAAATGTAGATGAAATTGATGATTTTCTAGACAGATATCATGTACCACCATTCTTAAATCAGGATAAGGCAAACTATTTAAACAGTCCTCTAACCACTATGGAAATAATTGAAGCAATTTTAAAAATGCCTAAGCAAATACTTCACAGGCCCAGATGATTTTAGTGCAGTATTCTATTAGACCTTGAAAGAAGACCTAATACCCATACCCCTCAAAATATTACATGAAACAGAAACAGACAGTACACTAATTCATTCTATAAGGCCACAGTTACTCTGATACCTAAACCACACAAAGACCCAAGAAAGAAAGAGAAATTCAGACTCCTTTTGTTTGTGGATTTCTATGCAAAAATACTCAATAATATTCTCACAATCCTAGTTCAGGAACACATCAAAATAGTCAATTTTCAAGAAGACTTAGTCCAAATGATGCACTGATTATTCAATATAAGAAAATTTATCAACATAATTCACTATGTAAACAAACTAAAGGAAAGCAATCATATGATGCATCTCATTAAATTTGAAAGAGCCTTTGACTACATTCACCACCTCTTCATGTTAAATGTTTGGAGTGATCAGGAATTCAAGGAATAATAAAAGTAATATATATAAAACCAACATCCAACATTAAATTAAATGGGGAGAAACTAATATAAATTCCACTAAAGTAAGGTACAGACAACATTGCCCACTCTATTTGTATCTATTCATTATAGTATTCAAATTTCTAGCTAAAGCAATTAGACAACAGAAAGATCTCATTGGTTACCAATTGAAAATGAAGAAATCAAAGTATCACTATTTGCAGTCGATATGATAGAATACATAAGCATACCTCCAAATTCCACCAAAGTAGCAGACTATAACTTTAACTCCAACAAATCCCCAGTGTTCCTTTATTTAAATGGTAATCAGACTAAAAAAGAAATTATTGAAATAACACCCTTTACAACAACCACAAATACCATGCTGTAATTTTTATTCAGAAAGTAAAGAATCAGTATGACAATAACTTCAAACCCTTGCAGAAAGAAATTGAAGACTTCAGAAATAGGAAATATTTACAATGCTAATGGATTATTGTGATTACACAGTGACAGTGGCCAACTTACCAAAAGCAATCTACAGATTCAATGGATTCTCCCAAGAAATTCCAACATAATTTTTCAAAGACATGGAAAGAGCAACTCTCAGCTTTTCTGGAAAAACAAAAAATTCATGATAGCCAAAAAATTCTCAACAATAAAATATCTTCTTTAGACTGACAATCCCTGACCTATAGCTGTTCTAAAAATTCAAATGTAGTAAGGATTACATGGCATTGGTACAGTGACATACAGTTCAATCAAATGAATAGAATGGATGACCCAGAAATAAACCTACTCACCTCTGTACAATTGAACTTTGACAAAGAGACCAAAAACAGAGAGTGGAAAAATAAATGGTCCTGGACTACTTGATGGTCTGTATGTAGAATGAGAAAAGATCCTTCTTAATCAGCTTGCACAAAGCTCAAATCCATGTGGATCTAGGACCTCAATATAAAACCACATACAATTAATCTAATACAAGAGAAAGTGGAAAGAGCCTCAAACTGGCACAGGGGGAAATTTAATTTTTTTGAAGCAGACTGGCAATTATTATATGGTATCCTATGAGACTGAAAGATTATGTAAGACACAGTCAATAGCTAGGCATGGTGGCACATTCCTTTAGTCCAAGCACTCAGGAGGCAGAGGCAGGTGGATTTCTGATTTGGAGGCCAGCCTGGTCTACAAAGTGAGTTCCAGGACAGCCAGTGCTATACAGACAAACCCTGTCAAAAACAAACAAACAAACAACAAAAAAAAAAACAGTTCATAGAACAAATTAACAACATACAGATTGATTTAAAAAATCTCTAATTACTCTACATCTGATAGTATCCAAAATATTAAAAAGTGCTGAAGAAGTTAACCTGTAAAAATACTATTATCCAATTTTAAATTGAATACAGAGCTAAGCAGAGAATTAAGGGAAGAGGAATATCAAATGTCAGAGAAGCACCTAAGGAAGTGTTCAACATCCTTAACAATCAGTGAAATGCAAATCAAAATGACCCTGTGATGCCACATCACACCAATCAGAATGACTAAGATAAAAACTTCAATTACAGCACATGCTGGCAATGATGTGGAGAAAGAGTAATACTCATCGATTGCTTCAGGAATTGTATACTGGTCCAACCATACTGGAACTAATTTTGCCATTTCCTCAAAACATTGGAAATATCACTACCCGAAGAACCAGCTATACTACTCCTGGATATACACCAAAAGATGCTTAAGGATACCCCAAGACAAGTGCTCCACTTTAATCATAGGAGCCTTATTTGTAATAGTAAGAATCTGAGAAACAAACAAACCAACAAACAAACAGATATCCCTCAACTAAAGAAGATATAGAAAATGTGGTTCATCTATGCAATGGAATACTATCCCGCTACTAAAATTGTGGACACCATGAATTTTCCAGGCAAATGAATGGGACTAGAAAGTATCATCCTGTTAGAGGTAACCCCAGACCCAAAATGCCACCCATGGTCTGTACTTATCCATATGTGTGTATTAGCTAAATATCACAGAATACCCTTATGGAACTCACAGATTACATGCAGTATAATAATATTGAATGCCCAGCTAAGGGCTCCGGAGTGCTCTCTATGATGCAGGGCCTTGGGTGAGTAAAACACAGCATCAACTTAGGGAATCACAGAGGCTCTTGTGCCAGCATGAACAGGGACAAAGGAACCCAGCTGTACCAGAGGCTGGGATCTGTTCCAGACAGGGCCACCCCCACCATCTGCCTTCTGAGCCCAACAGAGGCTGCTAAGGGCTCCAGAGTATTCTCCATGCCGCAGGTCCTTAGAATCACCTCAGGATCATGGAAATAGCACACCTAGGACCTCCTGATTACCTGAGAGCATGTAGAAATAGAAGCAATTTAGCTTTTTGGTCAGTGTCCTTTTGGCCTTCATCCTCAGCCATTAGGCAGAGCTGAGACCCAGACCTCTGGGCACATTCCTTGTCAAAGGAGAGTGAGCCTTCAGGAAAGGTTCTGAGCCCAGAACTCAGGAAGTGGATCAGAGCTCCAGACTGCTGGACACCTGCTGTGCAAGAAAATAGCTTGCCTACAGAGAGTGCTCTAACCACTGGAACTCAGGTGAGAGTTGGACTCCCAGGAGTACTGACAGAAGCTACAGAAGGATCAAGCTCCAACCAGAGACAGCTTGAAAATTAACATCAGAGATCTCCAGATGGTAAAAGGCAAATGTAAGAATCTTACTAACAGAAACCAAGAACACTGGGCATCATCAGAACCGAGTACGCCCACCACAACGAGTCCTGGATACCCAAACACACCTGAAAAGCAAAAGGTGGATTTAAAATCATATCTGATGATGGTGGTAGAAGATTTTAAGAAGGGCATTAATAACTCACTTGGGTATATGCTCAGGAGTGATATTGCTGGATCTTCCAGTAGTACAATGTCCAATTTTCTGAGGAACTACCAAACTGGAATCCAGAATGGTTGTATCAGCTTACAATTCTAACAGTAATGGACAAGTGTTCCTATTTCTCCACATTCTTGCCAGCAACCTCTGTCACCAAAGGTTTTTATCTTAACCATTCTGACTGGTGTGAGGTGGAATCTCGGGCTTGTTTTTATTTGTATTTTCCTCATGATTAAGGATGTTGATCATTTTTAGGTGCCTCTCAGCCCTTTGGCATTCCTCAGTGGAGAATACTTTGTTTATCTCTGTTCCTCAATTAGCCCAGAATCTCAGAATACCAAAGATACAATACGCAAAACACATGAAACTCAAGAAGGAAGAACAAAGTGTGGATACTTCGATGCTTCTTTGAAGGGGGCAGAAAATACTCATGGAAGAAGTTATAGAGGCAAATTTCAGAGCAGAGACTGAAGAAATGACCATCCCAAGACTGACCAACCTGGGGATCAATCCCATACACAACAACCAAACCCAGACACTATTGGAGATGTCAACAAGCACTTGCTGATAGGAGCTTGTTACAGCTGTCTCCTGAGAGTCTTTCTCGACAAATATAGAAGTGGATGCTCATGGCAATCCATTGGATTTAGCACAGGGTTCCCAATGAAGGAGCTAGAGAAAGTACCCAAGGATCTGAAGGGGATTACAGCCCCATAGGAGGAACAATATGAAATAACCAGTACCCAGAAATTCATGGGACTGAACCACCAATTAAAGAAAACACATTGTGGGAATCTTGGCTCAAGCTGCATATGAAACAGATGTCCTAGTTGGCCATCAATGCAAGGAAAGACCCTTGGTCCAATGAAGGTTATATGCCCCAGGGTAGGGGAATGCCAGGGCCAGGAAGCAGGAATGTGTATGTGTGTGGGGGGAGGGGGAAGCAGGGGGATGGGGAGGGGATAGGGGAATTTTGGAGGGGAACCTAGGAAAGGGGATAATATTTGAAATGTAAATATAAATATCTAATGAAAAATGAAAAAGAAAAAAAAGAATTTGCCATAAGCAAATTATGCTAGATATTATGTAAATTCTGAAGGAAAATGAAAATGCTGTGTAACATTCTTGCTTCTTTTAGCAATTCCATGTCTATAGACATAATCAGGGCGTCTGTTATCTCATTTTCTTCTGCTAATATTCCAGACAATTTAAAATATTATCTAAGTGATATGCCCTATTCTTGAGAGCCATCTAGATATATGATATGCAGACATGTATAGGGTTTTTTTGCTATTTAATAAAGAAGAGACAAGGTAAGTACAGTTTTGGCTGCATATTGGCTGTCTGAGATAATATTGACTGGCTACTGTTGGTAACACTCAGAAAGTTTCAGGAGTCCAAATATTTCACTTAGTTGCAATGAGCCAGTATTAGTGAGGATGTGGGTTGTGTCATTTTCCCTTAGTCTTTGGATAAGAATGCCATATATGATGTTATTACCTTGAGAAAAAGCCATTGTTGCCTTGTGAATGGGGAGAGAGCTAGGAATGCTATGGGATTCATCAATAATTGGCAGCTGGCACAAAGAAGATACTTGCTTGGAGGTGGGTAGTTATACATGGAACCTGTGAGTCCTCCCACCATTTCTTGAAAGATGATGGAATCTGCCAATAATCATTGAAAGTATTGTAGGGAGAATGGTGGAATTATTTTGTCTTTCTCCCTGGTATAAGTTCTCTTTGCTAAGCCTCTTACCTTAAGGGCAAGATATAATGCAATCTCAAATTTTGTGGCAACCTTAGGTAAATCAAAATGGGACTGGTCCAACCACATGAGGGACAAATTCTGCCCTAACACTATTTGAATCTCCCTCAATGGACCACATAAGTATGACCAGGTGGGGTTTCCCTGGATCATGCATTTCTAGAATTGGTACAGAAAGAAACACCACAACATTCTGTAATAAGATGTTACTCTCACATGTAAAACACTGCCAAGCACTTCCAATAGAGAAAAGAGGTGATTCATCTCTCGTGGTCTGAAATAGGCAGGAAAGTTTTGAGACAGTGAACAATTTTACACAATTTCTGTAGTTGCACAAGGAAATTGAATTATTTTGCAACAATAGAGAAGTTCAGCACCTTAATCTTGTCAGAAATATAAAAGCCCAGAACTTCAAGTTGAGTTTTTCTATGTTAAGCAAAAACTGAGAGCACACCCTTTCAAAATCAAATTGGCTAGGGTTTGCAAACATAATAATAATCCATTTATTTGATGACAAAACGTCCCCAGGGACTGCCTGTATGGCTCCAGGCACATATGACTGACAAATGGTCAGCTTATTTTTAATGCCCTGAGGCAAGTCTGTCCATTGGTATCTTTTGGTTGGTTACACTATTAGGCTCCCATAGTGTAAAGGCAAAAACTGTATATATCCTGGGGAACCAGAGGAATCTAAAAAACTCATCTGTAATATCTAGGATCCTCACGTGGTACTTGGCTGGGAAAGCACTAGGGTGAGGCAGTCCCACTTGAGTAGTCCCCATTTTTCCATGTGTTCATTAATGGCTTTCTGATCCACAGAAACATATTTTTCCCTGAATTCTTTTTAAGGACAAAACTTGGATTATTATGTCTGCTGTTTAAGGGTTCCAAATGACCCAAATCTATTTGTTTCAAGACCAGTTCCTTGAGAAGAGAAACTCTAGGTTCCAAAATGGAGCACTGGTCCACCCAGGTGTGGGCTTTCAACAGCCAGTCTAATGTTATAGTGTCAGGTACCTTGATGTCAAGTGTTCTTGATGACAGTGGCCATTATAATTAGCAGTGACCCCAGACTTTGACACCTGTGAGGATAGTCAATGCTGTACAACATTATGAAAAATGGCATTATCTTCCATAGTAATGAGAATACCCATGTCTTCCAGAATATCTCTTCCCCAGAGGTTGAAGAGAATATCAGCTACAATAGATATAACAGATCCCTGATTGCTGTCCAAGTTCTGCCAACTGACCGGTCAGGTAGTCATTTTGGTGGCCTGTTGGCTTTCAACTCCTGTAATGGAGGGACCAGACCAGAATCCCCAGTGGGGATATCTCAATAATACTTTTTTTTTTTCTATTATAGTGACATCTTCCCCTGTCTCAACCAACCCTTTCACAGTTATACAGTTGAAATGTATAGACATGATCTAGGAGTGAAGAAACATGGGCAAGTTCTAAAAGCCTCCTGGCCAAGCAGGGATCCCTATTACCAGGGGAGGGGCAGCGGGGGGTTGCCTGACGGTAACCTTCTTCTATTGGTAGACATATGATTAGTCTAACATCATTTGTTAAAGATGCTTTCATATTTCCCTGTATTGTTTTGGCTTCTTTCTCAAAAATCAAGCGTTTATAGTTGTATGGGTAAATTTTGACATCTTCAATTTGATCTGATTGATCAACCTGTCTGTTTTTTCTTTTTTTATTATTATTAGATATTTTCTTAATTTACATTTCAAATGCTATTCCCTCTCCCCTCCCCCCTCCCTGCTCCCCTGTCCATCCACTCCCACTTCTTGGCCCTGGCTTTCTTCTGTATTGGGACATATAAAGATTGCAGTACCAAGGGGCCTCTCTTCCCAATGATGACCGACTAGGCCATCTTCTGCTACATATGGAGCTAAAGACACGAATTCTGGGGGTTCTGGTTAGTTCATATTGTTGATCCTCTTCTAGGGTTGCAGACCCCTTCTGCTTCTGGGGTTCTATCTCTAGCTTCTCCATTGTGAGCCCTGTGTTTCCTCTTATAGATGATTATGAGAATCCACTTCTGTACGAGACAGCTATATCAGGGTCCAGCAATACCTCTACTGGGCATATACCCAGAAGATATTCCAACTGGTAACAAGGACACATGCTCCACTATGTTCATAGCAGCCTTATTTATAATAGCCAGAAGCTGGAAAGAACCCAGATGTCCCTCAACAGAGGAATGGATACAGAAAATGTGGTACATTTACACAATGGAGTACTACTCAGCTATTAAAAACAATNTCCATCACATAATCAGCCACCAAATGCAGACACTACTGCACACACCATCAGGATATTGCTGAAGGGACCCTGATATAGCTGTCTCCTGGCAGGCTTTGACAGTCCCTGACAAATACAGAAGTGGATGCTCACAACCATCTATAGGGCAGAACACAGGGTCCCCAATGTAGGAGCTAGAGAGTACCCAAGAGCTGTAGGGATCTGCAACCCTATAGATGGAACAACAATATGAACTAATCAGAACCCCCAGAGCTCATGTCTCTAGCTGCATATGTATTAGAAGATGGCCTAGTTGGCCATTATTCGGGAGGAAAGGCCCCTGGTCTAGCAATGTTTATATGCCCCAGTACAGGGAATGCCAGGGCCAAATAGTGGGAGGGGGTGGGTAGGGGAGAAGGGTGGGGCGTGGGTATTGGGGACTTTTGGGATAACACTTGAAATGTAAATGAAGAATTTCTCTAATAAAAATTTTAAAAAAGAATGTAAATAGAGGAATGGAAAATGAAAACTGGAAAACATATGTACCATGGCTGTACATTCTGGTTGAAGGACAATGAATGGATGATCTTTATTTTATTTGCTTTCAACACTGTCTGGATTTTTCTGTCAAAAAAACATGTATAATGCTGATAATACCAAAGTCACAAACAACAACAACAACAACAACAAAAGAAGTTCCTGCAACTCAGAAGTCAGAGGAAACCTCCTCCAGATGGCCCCTATATTGAGGTGGTCAGGGCTGTCCTGAAGTTCTAGTGCAGTGTGCTTTAAGGTGGCTCCTGCAAGGTTCTAATAGCAGCATCGCTATAGGCCAGCTGCGGAGCATTCCAGAAGCGAGGTATAGATCCCAGGAGTCAAGCTCTTAGAACAACAAAACCTTTCTGCCCACAATGACAAATGCCAATTAAATAGGATGAAAAACTGTAAAAAAAAAAAAAAAGAGTTATGTATGTTGCATTTACCCAAGTAGTGTATTTTAAAATATGACAAAAATTCAAGACAATATGTAAATATTTTGAAAATTGAAGCCCCTATTACAATCTTAACATTATACTTTCTATTTTGTAAAGTAGCAGAACTATAAAGAGAGGTCTTTCTTATAATATGCAATATAGAAATACATTTCCTGCCAAGTGTTTCTAAAATGTTATTACCAGGTCTGAATTTCACTGATAGTTATTTTTGTTACAATATCTTTTTAGAAACCAATGAGGTACTTTAAAAACATAGGTTTTTTAGAATTATGAATTTAGAAGATATTTTCAATAGCTTCGTAAATTATAGATTATTCAGAACTACACACATGGAGCAATCTGTGGCTACCATGTATTTCATCCATGAAAATGACATAATAATCATATAGAGTATTTGAAGCCTAGACAGGTGAAATTGATACTGTTTTTCTAGTTACACTGTAGTTCTTAATCTCACACTTAATTTATAAATACAAGTAAAGTAATAATTAGCATAAATTTTTATTTTTTTTATTCAGTGATTCTTTACCCCATATTAAACTTTACTCTTAGACTTTATGCACATTCAAAAGACTGGATCTCCCCTTTTCTTCACATAAAATTTCACCTAAGAATTCATATAACAGATGAAATTTTTAGTGCAAAATTCATGAAAATAGTATTAGGAATTCAGCTTAAAACTATAAATGACATGTGAATAATAGCCTAGGGAATAATTCAAATTATTTCAATTATTATATAAACTAATACAATATAAGCAATTATAAAATTTCATAATACTTTCATTGTAACATAATAATGTTTATTCCTCCTTTCCCTATATATTCTACCACTTTTCAATACAAACTTCTCCCAAATTTTGGCTTTGGTTTTTGATAATTCCCTATATATAGTTAGTGATGCTATACTGTGCAAAGATTTAGGGCCATTACTATGCAGCATATATTCTAGCACAAACCATGTCCACAAGAAAGAATGAGTTTCCTTCCAAATACCCTCTCTACTTCTAATAGTTTAAAGTATGTTTGAGAAGATCTAAAGAAGATGTTCAGAATTTATGCCAGTGTTTTCAATTTTTGATATTTGGGAGATTTTGTTTAGTAATTAGAATTTCAAGAACAGCATCCTATTGTAAAGATAGAATCTCACAACCCTTCTAAGTGATAGGGCATTAGTTTCTCTTCCTTCTATGCCAAGTTATTTTCCAAGTCTTCATGGTGAAGATGTTTTAAATAAAGTGGAGAACCCGGTCTGTCATTCTTTGTAGTTTAAACCATTATGTATTACTTAACTAATTGCTATGTATTGTATCAATAATTATGGCTAAGACTGAGAGAAGTCTATGTCCTAAATTATAAACATCAGTACAAAGATATTCATTTTAGGGAATGACCACTATGCAAAATAACAAAAGATTTTTATGGACTTATTTATATCCTCACCCATGAGGCTTTTACAGAATTACGATATAAATCATGGATCATCTTCATTATGATCAGTATTCAAATTGAAACAGAAAGCATTAATACCATCATAAATTTGTATTAACCCATGTAATGGAATATCATATTACAAAGAAAATTAGTTAATTGTTCTTTATATATCTTTTTCAGATCTAGAAAAATATAAGGGATTAATTCTTAATTTCTATATGTATGTACTATGAACATGGTAATATTTTTTTCTATAAAGTTACAATTACACAAAATTAATACAGGTAGGTTCATAATGCATGAACTAATTTGCAAAGCCGAGTGCCAATTTTCAGATAACTGACAGTTTTATAATTAAAAAAAAACCACAACTGTCATTAGAGGTATAAAAGTGTCAGGTTACACAGATTGATCCAGGTCATGTATTTGATTTTTATTATACAGCATATGTTCTACATTGTTTACATAATAGACACTTCATATTTCAACATAATACTTGATGAGTAGAAAGCAGCTTTGTAAATATGTAGATAAGTTTGGTATACAATATAAGTGGTTAAATTTAAATTATATTTTCAGTTTTAGTATGTGGTTTCTGGACATAGAAGAATTTTTCTGTGGTCTTAATAGAATAATATAACATTTGGGGGCAAAGATGCAAAGAAGAAGCCCTGCACTTGAGGCCAAGATACAGAAAACTTCCACTGCAACCATAGTCTTGCCTTTGGTGCTGTGGTAGACAGGGATGAAAGTGATCCAGACAGTGCAGAACACCAGCATGCTGAATGTCAAGAGCTTGGCTTCATTGAATATGTCAGGCAGATTCCTGGCCAAGAAAGCTACAGTGAAACTTGCTAGAGCAACAGAGCCCATGTATCCAAGGACACAGTAGAAGGCAACCACTGAACCTTTGTTGCAAACAATGATGATGTGGCCATGTACCATGTGTACATCAGCATCAACAAAAGGAGGAGAAGTTCCCAACCAGATTGCACAGAGAATCAGCTGAATCATGGTGCATATGAGAATGATGTATTTGGGTGCTCCTGCCATAAGCAGCCATCTCATTCTTCCTGGGACTGTGACCTTGAAGGCCAGCACTACAGTAATTGTCTTGGCCAAGATAGTAGAGGCAGCCACAGTGAATGCAATGGCAAATGTGGTCTGCTGCAGGATACAGATGACCATAGTGGGATGACCAATGTAAAGCAAGGAACAGATAAAACAAAATATGAGGGAGATTAGTAGGACATAACTGAGAGTTTGGTTATTGGCTTTGACTATGGGAGTTTCTCGGTGTTTCAGAAAGATGCAGAGTACAACAGATGTAAGGACAGAGAAGCATAGAGCAAAGCCAGCCAGAGCCTTTCCCAAAGGGTCTCTATAATCTAAAATAGCCACAACTTTTTGGAGACAGAGAGTATGGTCTTCATTGGCATATTGATCTTCTGGACACTTCAAACACTGATCCATGTCTAGTATAGGAAGGATAGTGTTATCAGATATATTTATTCATTATTATTTACAAGATATACTGAATTAATGCATTGGAAAAATAATATTTAAATTAGACTTGCATCTTGTGGTATATGTAAATTTAAATGTGGAATCTATAGCATTTTGTATAAATTCTAATGCTTATCATCTTTATGAAAGATTTGTTTATAATTATCTTATATAGTCAAGATATTCATAGTATATTTCAAAAACTCATACCATCATATAATTTTCATGTTTCTATAATCACATATATTCAATTGATCATTAAGGAAACAAAATTTTGTAATGTAATTATGCTCAATACTATGCAAAAATAAGTAGTAATGTGCTGTGTCCATACTTCATAATGTTTATTGATCAGTAACTCACATGTTCTACATGTGGTCTCAAGTTGATTGTTGGACACATAAATCATATCCACACCTTATTTTGGAAAACAATATATGGTCAACATATTACTAAATCATTTTTATTCCTAACTATGCTCCCCATAATTTTCTTACACACACAAATAAGAATAATTTTTACTGTATGAAAGCAACAGACACCACTAGAGATAATCAAAGTAAAATTAAGAGTTTTGGAGTCTTGTCTAATGAATATCTATAAAATTGATTTCTCATTTAATACATTACAGATTATAACAGTTGATAAAAATTTGATGTGACCTTATATTTTGTTGTTTCTAAGATGATCACTAATAAACACCATAAAATCTCAACAAAAGAGAATCTTAAACATAATCTGGTTGAGAACCAAATCAATAAACATAAGAAAGTGGAGTAGGGAAAGATTATCAGGCAATAATCTTACATAGGAAACTAAATATAACCAGGGAATGTGGAGATACTTTCCTAGATGGAGGATACTCACCAATTGTCCTTGAATAAGAAAATAGTCATCCCCCAAAACACAAAAATAATAGTATACAGACTAATTTATTGTACTTAGAAACATTTTAATACAGAAAATCTTTGTATGCAACAGCAATTAAAAATCAGTCATGAATTTGAAGGCAGTAAAGAGGGTTAATTTGGTAGGAAAGATAGGGAAAAGTAAATACACATTATTCAAGCCTTTATAAATAACACAAAGAATTAAAATCCCTTGGTCAACACCAGGTTATGCTTACAATAAGTACTTGTAGTCTGTCTGTAGATCCTAGCCACCCTCTCTATTACCTCATGTATAATTCTCAGATCTCACTTATTATTGTAATAAAATAACTATAGCAGCTTTCTTTCAAAACAGTCCATGCCTCCTGTGGATCTATCAGACCATCACCCTATCCTTCCATTAACAAAGCAATAAGTAATAGCAAGCTTTACCCATGAACACACTAGAAGAGTAGGCAAAACTCAGCCAACCCACACTCTGAAAATATGCACAAAAATCAGAAGCCATGGAGGAATAACCCATACAACCAAGACAAGCCCAGGAGTCAGCTGGTAGACCTAAAATCAGCAAAACTTTAAATACCTAGATATAAATAAATAAATAAATAAATAAATAAATAAAATCCATGGCAATGTGCCTCCTACTATGGCGGGCCCTGATCTTCCAACATAGTTAAGTATAACAAAAAGACTAGAGAAGTATGTATAAATTTGATGATTAGTTTGGTCTTTGAAAAAAATTTTAAAAGTCACTTGAAGAAGTTTGGTCAACAAAAACAACAAAATTAAGAAATTAATTTTTCTAAACAAAATCATAGAATAAACAATTACTCTGTTGAAGGAAACAACTGAATGTTTTTCAGACCTGAAAAAGGAAAGAGAAACAGTAAAGGAAACACAGTCTTAGGAAATATCTGAAATAAAAAAAACAACAACTGAGGAGTGCAAACAAGACAAACATTTCCAATAAAATACAAAAGTTAGAGGAGAGAATCTCAGGCATTGAAGTCATTATAGAAGAAATTGATACAACAGTCAAAGAAAACATTAAATATAATACTCCACGAGAGACAACATTCAGGATATATAGGATTATGAACATCCAGATTAAGAATATTAGGCATAAAGTACGAAGAATATGAGATAAAAGTCCAAGAAAATATTTTTAACAAAAGCATAGAATTGACTATTCCTTACCTGAAAAGAAAAGAAATATAAAGACTCAAGAAACCTGCAGAACAACAAATATATCAGTTCAGAAAAGAAAGTACCATTGACTCATAATAATCAATACACGAAGTGATAGAAGAAAAATATTGAAATAGATAAAGTTAAAAGAGCAAATTAGAGGTATAGAAGAGAATGAAGTTTCCCCCCAAAAAATCCCCAGGAAAAAGTCTTCATCAAAATTATAAAAAAAAAAATCTTGCCTAACCTAGAAAATGTAAAAGTACAAGATGTCTACAGAACACTAAACAGATGGGACCAGAAAAGAAATTCATACTATCACATAATAATTAAAATGCAAAATACACTGAACAAATAAAAAATATTGAAAATGTTAAGGGGAAATATCAAGTAACATATAAATGTTTACTCATTAGAATTACACCATAATTCTTAACACAGACTCTAAAAGCCAAAGATCTTGGGAAGATGTCACACAGACACCAAGAAAACAAAAATGCTAGCCTATGTATCAAATACCAAAGAAGAATAAATCAAGGCATTCTAAAACAAAACCAAATTTAAACAATATGTTTCCACAGTCAAGTTCTACAGAGGATAATATAAGAAAAAGACCAATAAAAGTAGTGAAACAACACCCAAGAAAAAGGAAGAAACCAATCTCTCAACAACACCAAAAGAAGAGCGCCACATAAGCATATATCCAACTTTATAAAGGAAAATAAGAGGAAGCGACAACTGTTGGTCCTTAATATCACTCAACATTAATGGACTTAATTCCCCAAGAAGAAGACATAGACTAACAGGCTGGACATTTAAACAGTACCAGCATTTTGCTTCATAAAGGAAACATACCTCAATGACAAAGACAGATACTACTTCAAAGAAAAAGGCTGGAAAATATTTTCTAGGCAAATGGTCACAACAAAAATGCTGGGATAGAAATTCTAGTATCCAATAAAATAGATTTTCAATAAAAAGTTATCAAAAGAGATGGGGATGAATTCTACATATTGATTAACTGAAAAGCCCAGCAGGAGGAGCACTTGAATATCTGGAATATCTGTGCCCCAAAAGCAAGGGAACCCACATTTGTAAAAGCAACATAATGAAGCCAAAGCACACATTGAACCTACCTTACCCAATAATAATTGGAGATGTTGACACTCTATTCCACCAATGACCAATCATGGAACAGAAACTAAAGAGATACATAGTGAAACTAAGAGAAGGTATAAAGCCAATGGACTTACCACGTGTCTACAGATCATTTCACCCTAAAAGAAAGACTATACCTTCTTCTAAGAACCTCATGGTAACATCTGAAAATAGACCATATAGTCAGAAGCAAAACAAGCCTTAACCAATGCAAACCAATTGAAGTAATCACATGTTCAGATCAGCATAGAACAATGCTGCACTTCAAAACAACAACAACAACAAAACAACAGGATGCTCACATATACACAGAAGGTAAACAACTATCCACTCAATAATAACTTGGCCAAGGGAAAATAAAGAAAGAAATTACAGGTTATTTAGAATTTAATAAAAATGAAAGTAAAACTTACCCAACCTTATGGGCCGTAATGAAAGCATTGGCAAGCAAAAAATTCATTGTTTGGAGAGATTCCAAAAAGAATTTGGCGAAAGCATATCCTAGCAGCTTAACAACACACCAAGAAGCTCAAGTACAAATCAAAGAAAGTACATGTAAGAGGGGTAGATAGGTAATAATCAAACTCAAGGCTGAAGCTCTCCAAACAGAAACAAAGAGTTGTACACAAGCAATCAACAAAACCAGGAGGTAGTACATTGACAAAATCAATAAGATAGATAAACCCTTAGCCAAAATAATCAAAAGACACAGAGACCATATTCAATTTAACAAAATAAGAAATGAATATAGAGACATAACAACAGAAACTGAAGAAATAAAAAACTTACCAAGCCCTAGTGCAAAAGCCTATACTCAATATAACTAGAAAATTTAGATGAAATGGATTATGTTCTAGACAAATACCAGGTTCCAGAGTTAAATCATGATCAGAGAACTCATTAAACAGTCAACAACCCCAAAGGAAATTGAATCAGTTAGTCATGGTCTACAAAGAATAAGATCCCCAGGAGCAGTTAGTCTTTGTGCAGGATTCATTCAGATTTTCAAAAAAGACCTAATATCATTACTTCTTACACTCTTTCATAAAAAAGATGCAGGAGAAACACTACCCAGTACATTCAATGAATCTACAGTTAAACTCATATCTTTATCACACAAAGACTAAAAAAAGAAAGACAGTATAAAAACATTTTTCTTCATGAACATCGATGTAAAAATACACAATATAATTCATGCAAACGGAATACAAGAACATATCAAAATGATCATTCATTATGATCAAGAAGACTTCATCCCATGATGCAGGGATGGTTCAATATGGGTATAATACATAATTATAAAACATAATATAGTATATAAACAAATTTAAAAAATAAAAAAACACAATGTGATCATCTCATTAGATTCTGAAAAAGTCTTTGACAAAATACTAGAGCACTTCTTGCTAAAAGTATTGGATAAATCTGAAAATCAATGGCCATACCTAAATATAATAAATGCAACATAGAGCAAGCCAATGGACAACATCCAACAAAATGATGAGAAACTTGAAGCAACCCCACTAAAATCAGGGATAAGTCAATGCTGTATACTCTCCCCCATCTATTAAATATAGTACTTGGAATTCTAGCCATAGCAATTAGACAACAAAATTAGATTATCAAAATACAAATTGGAAGAAGAGGGAGTCAATATAAAAGTATTTGTAGATTATATGATACTGCACATAAGTGTTGAAGTATGCAATTGAACAAAACTTATCTCCTTGTACAAAGCTCATGTCTAAGTAGATCAAGAACCTCCTCATAACCAAATAAAATGAATTTAAAAGAAGAGGAAGTGGAAAAGAACCTCAAATTCATTGGAAAGGAGAAAATTTCCTGAGCAGAACACCAAAGCTTATGCTCTAAGATGAAGATTTGACAAATGGGACCTCATAAAATTGAAAAGCTTCTCTAAGGCAAAGACATTGTCAATAGAAGAAAATGGTAATCCACTGATTCGGAAAAGACCTTTAACTTCCCTACATCTAAAATGGACTAGCATCCAAAATATACCAAGATGTCAATATGTTAGACTCCAGAGAAACAAACAACCCTATTAAAATGGGGAACAGAGCTAAACAGATAAACCTCAGACCCACAGAAACTGGGTAATAAGGTGTTTCCAAATGAGGATGTACAAATACTACACAGAAGTTGCAAGTAAATAGTCTGCAGATGTCAATTAACATAGAAAAAGTTGTTGAAGTGGGAGTAAGAGGGTAAAAGGATGGTGAAAAACTATGGGTTGAAGTGTCAGAGAGGCCTGGGAGTGAGAATGGAAATAGATGAGGGGTTGCTCTGGGATTAGCCTGAGGCCTGGGAAAGGTAAGGATACACAGGGAATATACAAAGATGTCACTAGCTAAGGTTCTAAGTAGAAATGGATATATAAACTTAATTGTCTAGTCTCTGTAGATAGGCAGAACTTCAAAAAGAAGGAACCTTCAAGCAAATATTTGTCATGATTATTTTCAGGGTTAAAGGTGGAGCAGAATCCGTGGGAGTTGCAAACCAATAATTTTCCCATAATCTATGATAGAGACAAAGTCTACCACTATTAATATTAATAGTACTGTTATACTTGCAAACAGAAATGTAGCAGAACACTCTCCTGGTGGGCTTTATGTAGCAGCAGGGGTAAATAGTTGAAGGAAAGAACAGAAAATATCATGATGAGGTTATCTAGTATTCTATAAATTTTGGAATAGACATAGTTGAACAAGAAGAGTAAAGGATACTACAAGAACACCTATAACATCAAACAACCTTGGCCTCTAGGAATTCATAAAGACTAGATCACCAACTGGGGAGCACGCCAAGACTTGAACTAGGCTTCCTAAACATAAATAGCAAAAGTACAGCTTTTTATTCATCTGGGTCCTGTCACAAGAGAAGCAAACTCTGTTTCCATCTTAATGACCTGCAATAGGATTTCATTTCCCTACTTGGGCTGCCACACTGGGCCTCACCACTAGTCCTTCTTTGAACACATAACACATGGTGGAGCAGTATCCAAGGGGAATCTTTCCTTCTCTAATGGGAAGATTAGGGTATATGATGGGGATGGATTTGTAAGAATGGGACTATTAGAAGAGGAGGGATGGGGGAATCTGAGTAGACTGCAAAGTGAATAAAAGGTGAAGTATTGTAAATGCATAACATTCCTATTTTTAATAAAATTGAAAAGCACAAACATGTCATAATGCAGTAATCTTTAGTATTCTAAAGAAATATTCCGGAAAAATATCATTTTTCCAAGAATGTATAATAACCAGACAAAAATACAGTTCAAACAGACAGTTCATAATTTTAAGTAACAGTATGTATGAAGCTTTTTACTCCTTAACAAAATATATCTTTTATTTCTCACAAAGGACTTTAAAGAACTATGTTAATATGGGAGGAAATTTCAATCTGAATATTTTGATAAATGATAATCTTACTTGTTATGTTAGAAATTTCATTTTCTAGGCAGGGGCTACAATCAAAACAGCAGATGTCCTTTCCTTCCTGAGGGGATTTTCTGAGTCCTGGTCTGCAAGGCATACTACATATTGAGGGTAGAATCTATTAAAAAAATATATGCACTATAAAATAAGGACAATATCTTTATGGTCAAAAGAAACAGTGACTCACATAACAGAGATCCAATGAAAGACCTCGTTAAACACACATATATCATATTATTTTTTTCTGTTTTGTTTTTAAAGATAAAACGTATGACTGTATAATGATTTATATATTAAGAAATATCAAAAAACAGTGCAGAAATACGATTATATCTGGGGTAGTGTATAGTAAGTCAATAAATGAAGAAATATTAAGTATTTATTCCATGACAAACAAAACAGGAGCATATTTTAGGTAACTATGCTACATGTCTAGCATTAAAATTATGACTAAGTTACCTGATCCATATCTGTCGCCCACTCTATCATTTCCTTAGACATATATAGCTGTTGATGACTTGGAAGATGACCTGAAAATCTTCCTATTTTCATTTTAAATCCATAATCTTTTTGAAAATCCATTATATAGAAAATGTCATACTCTGTATCCTGTTTCAAATTCTGGTTCATGTTAATTAGGTCTCCAGCAGGATTTACAAATCGTAATGTCTTCAGAATAGAAAACATCTAAAACACATTTGTCATTTTAGGTTTAACTAGGCTTCCACATTAGAACATAAAGTATTACACTTAGAAAGTTGCCAATTATTATAATCATTTCCAAAAATCTTTTACAAGAAGTATTCAGTACTAAATTCAAAAATAAATTTAAACTAGATGTAAATTTAGTTACATTTTGTTTACTAATAAAATTTTCTTGATGGACTTTGTACTTTAAAACTTACACTCCTGATATTTATGATTGGATAGTAATGACACATTTATATGTTTTTATTACTGCCAACAGAGTTATTTGATCATAGGCAATAGAATAGAAATTAATAAGTGAAATAAATGCAAAAGTACTTGATAGTTTCTGTGATCTATTTAATAAATTAATCAGCAACTTTTGAATAATGTAAAAGTCAAGTCATTTTATTATTTCTATTTAGGAATTTCATAAGTAAAATTAATACATGAAACACCTATGTGCTTTAAATACCTGGAAAAAATTGTAACTTAGATTGTGAATGCTGACTTGCAATCCACTGTTGACTGTATATTATATGACAGTAACATGATCTGCCACCTATGCAGTAATAGAGTACAGAACTATGTACTTTTATGGGTGAAATTTCTTATTGATATGGCTTTAGACCATGTGGTTCTAATAAAAAAAAAACTCAAGCAATACAAATGTCATTTAGTGTAAGACTCATTACCTTCCAAGAGTCAAATTCCAGTTCCCTCACAGAATTCTTTGACCATGTTTCTATTTGTTGCAGAAGCATCTCATGGAGTGAGTGGGCCACAGCATATATAGCATTGTATAAGTTATAACAGATATCACTCATGGCCATTCCAATTGGTGTCATGAATAACCATTTAAATACAGTTTCAGCTGGACAGTTTTTCAGCTTCTTACAATGACATGGTGGCAAAGAACATCCAAAATATGTCCACCATAGTTTGGCAAAGGAAAATTCACTACTGTAGTTTGATGGGTATACTGTTCGCATAAATTGTTCGAAACCAGATATTTCAGATTGCTGGTGTGAAAAAATAAAAGTCCCCATGGAGGGGTCTAGCAAGAAATCTCCTATAACTGTGATCATATCAAATTGTGATGCACTAACCCAGATTCTAAAAATGCCTTCATATTTCCAAAAAATAAGGAAAATCTTTATGGCAGAGTCGTGGTCTCCATAAACTATCACAACTTTTGCTGATGACATTACAATTTTGTTATAATTCATTTGATATTCTTTAACAGCCTGGGAATCAGCAGTTTGGATAAAAATCACAACTGATAAACAGACAATGTGTTTTTGCATTTCTCCTCTCAATTCAGAGAGGAATTCAATTCCATGGTCATCATTTGAAACAATCAGTCCTATCCAGTTCCATCTGAAATGAACCATTAAGGACACCATGCCTAGTGGTAGAGATGTGTCCTTTGGAGATATTTGGTAAAGATGAGGAAATTTTTCATTATCACTCAAGGGAAGATGAAAATGACCACAATGAAGCTAAAAAATACAGAACATAGGCAAGAATATGAACATGATGGAGTGCAGAGAGATTCTTGTAAGATCTGAGTGTGCTTGACCAAAATGAATTCATACTAGAAAGTATTTATTCTTCATCTCATTATTACACTTGTATCCAACTTCTTGTGATTCTCTAAACAAGAGAAGTATACTGAGTCTGGTATAAAATTTCACAATACTGCTGTCACCTATTCCCATTTATGATAAATTTGTTTTGTTTGCCACAAAACTTATCTATGTATTTATGCTTGATCGATCATAATAAACATAATCACTTTCTCTGCCTTTTAAACTGCATTCATACTCAGAAAGTCTTACTATGGTGAGAAAGTATTTACTTTAAATTAATCCATCCTGACATACCTCAGGAATTCTGGACATGAACAGGAATGGTCCTAGTTTTATAGATACTGCCCATATAGGAGCTGTAAGTATAATTAAATATCTTCTCTCATTTGTGCAGTAGTAATTAGGAGTAAATTCGTCACGTTTGAAACCCAAACCAGTTTTCCCACCATATTTTTGTAGGACACATTCAGTATTAACTAGCAGAGAAATGTTGGGTAAAATACGGCAGTTCTTATTTACTTCTTCCAAGGCAAGATAAACAGAGAAAATCAAATGGTTGGTCTTGGGTGTCACGCTGAAAACAGAGCAGTAGAGAATATAATTCCTAAAACTGCAGAAGCATGAGCCTGAGAAAATTCTAGCATACAGTGAGGAAATCAACACAAAAAACGCACAGTTATGTACTGGTTTTAACTTACAGGAAAGGGAATATAGAATAAGTTTACATTAAGTTATCTAAATACATAAAAAATATATTTTTCTTGTTTTATACAGCCTATGAACACAAATCATAAGGCTATCACAAGTCTTCATCTCCATGTTCATAATGATGGCATTGTTTATGGTTAGATGTAATTTGAAGAAATATTATCACATTGCACTTTCTCCTATAATCTATGTTTTTCTAATATTAATGATGTTACTCAGAAATACCAAAAAATAAAAACCTTTAAAAATTTTACCAGTACATCTTTAGGCAGAATATCTCTTCATACTTCCATTACTATATCCACACAAGATTCCCATTGGTGATTTTAATTTGTATTAAGTTGTATTGTCTCTCCACCACCATGGTCATGTGTTTGAGAATCCTAACTTATTCACATTGGTCTAATATTATATTGTTTTTCAAGTAGATCCCAAACAATGTAGGTGTAATAGTAACTCAATATTTTACTTCTAAAAATAACTGGCATATTTAACTGTGCTGTCATGTTTATAATAATGATATAAATGTCCAAGTAATGGTAACAAATTAACAGTGAATAACTGTACATCAATTTTGTGTAGGTACAATATAGGTACAATATAGCATGAGGAACATACATAGTTTTGGAAACATATCTGCTTTGCAAAAAATGCTTTATAGGAAATTATGCATAATAATTCATATATATATATATATATATATATATATATATATATATATAAGAATGTTTCAGGCTGAGACAATATATCTAAGTGTTCTCTTTAATGTATATCTATATCTATATCTATATCTATATCTATATCTATATCTATATCTATATCTTCACACACATACTTGTAAATGATAATGACCACAAACAACTTAAAAACTGAGTCATGTATGCACTGAAAATTTATTTTCTATACAAAATGTTACTTTTCATTGTTAATGTTTAGAAAGGAAATTCTTGCCTTGATTTTTTTTTTATTAATAATAAGTAAAAAGAAAGTGAAACACTTCTCTAGATAACTCTCCTTCTGAAACATCCTGAAAATACATGGAGTGAACTTTCCTGGAGTTTAAATTCTTAGCATGCTACACACATAAAACTTCACATACATTTAAAAGAGAACACTTAGATATATTGTCTCAGCTAGAAAAATTTGAAAGTAAATTAAGTGATTTACAAAAATCATTTACTTACATATGACAAGGCTTATATGAAATAGTATCTAGCTTATCACCAGCTAATGGGAGATGTGCAAGCGTGTTTCTGAAGATTTTTGTTGTTGTTGTTGTTGGTTTTTTTTTTTTTTTTTGAGGCAGGGTTTCTCTGTATAGCCCTGGCTTTCCTGGAACTCACTTTGAAGACCAGGTTGGACTCTAACTCAGGAATCTATCTGCTTCTGCCTCCCAAGTGCTGAAATTAAAGGGGTGCACCACCACTGCCTGGCATCTGAAGATGTTCTTGTTCAAACTGTTCTCCTACATTCATTCTAATCTATATCTGAGCATTTGGATTCCTGCTTAATCTCCATCCTATATTTTAAGTTGATTATCGATTTTTATTATTAAATACTTATTTTCTCTATTATTTCTACCCATGGCTCTCCTCATTCTTTTCAAATATTTGTCTTTAATCTAATCCAAAGTCAAAAATATTCCTTATATCCATTTTTTATTTTAATATATTGTATTTAAAAGTGAATAGAATCTTTATCTTAAAGTGTCAACGTCACTGTGCTAATCTCTCTATTTCTCTCTCTCTCTCATAAATACAAATACACACACATATATGTATATATGGTATATATGTATATATATATGATGCCATTTAAAATATGAAATTATTGAAACGTTGAAATCTTCTATTTGATAAATGTCCTACAACATTGTGGAGAAATTATCACAATTTCTTCAAATGAAATCTCAAATATAGTAACCCCATTTGAAAAGAGATATTACAAAAAAATGTATATCAATTTATATAAAATACATTCAATCCCATGAATCCAAATGTATTTGATGTTATTAGGAAAACAGAAATAAATTTAAATGTTGAATGAGTATAGTACATGTAAATATACAGTAATAATGAGAAATAAAAATTTGAAATCTGTAAATGACCGTATTAGTAATGGAAATTTCTGTAACCATAATAATCCTCTCTCAAATATTGCCAGGTATCACAGATAACATATTTTATTCTAGCACTGAAAAATAGAAAAAACAAGTAAGAGCTTATATAAGCATTTTTCCTTGCCACAATTTAACAAATTATCTGCTGGAATAGATAGATGCTTTATAAGTTTCAAATGGATAAATTTGCATAAGATTCTGAAATTAATACAAAAAGATATATGGCAGAGGAGAATGAAACAGGATGTCAAAGAAATGAAACAGAAAATTTTCCTTCTGAAAAAATAGTTCTCTCAGTCCTGACTTCTGCTTCAGGATTCATAGACCAAGAAGTTTTGAAATTATGGTAGATAGATTATTTTTAAAAAGTCTGTCTATTTTCTTAATAATGTAACTAAAAATAAGAGCATATATCCATATGGCTGAGGTGAAATAATTGGGCATCCACATTGACAGATGAAACACTAGCAAACCAATAAAGATCACTATATGTTAGTTTCTATGAAATAAGCCAAAAAAAAAGTGTTCTAATTTTCTACGATATACCCCAAGAAATAATAAGTTGGAAATTGGCAAATTGTGGGAGTTTCTCAAGTATCAAGGTCAATATGGTGGGCCATTCATTCAACATTTACCTAGAAATTGTAACTCAAAAATGAAAAACATTAAGAACTCATAAAACAACCAGAATTGAAAAAAAATTACCACCATTGAAACATAAAATAAATTTTGATTATCTTCTAGAAAGGAAGAGCCAGAAGATACATGGTATGGTCTTCATTCCAAAATCTCTATAGTGTCTTCTCTCTTATGATAAAGTAAAATATGTAAATGAAATATGCACTTACTTCTTGTCTAGATTCCAACGGAAGTAATCATTCCTCACATAACCATGCTTTGTGGAAATAGAAAAGAAACAATAAGTTTCTTTATCTCCTAGATTATTTTCTCTGTCTTTTATTCTCCAAAAGCATCTGGGGTCACTCAAATGACAAAAAATAAAGGAAATCTTCAAAAACCAGAAAACAGAAATCAAAGAGAGCATCTTTTTCCTGTCCACAAGATATCTGCCTGAGCAAAATGCAGCATGTACATTCAGATAGACAGAATCTCATGTATTAATATTTTGTGAACCCACCCAAGTGACACTATTTATTACTGTACCTACTACTAAAGTACAAATGTACTTCTCTTAGCAATACTTACTTCTCAGTTCCTTGTTTGCCTCTAAAGGATTCTTAAGCACTCTATGTCCTTAGGCTCTGCATCTGAGTTCATATGTTCAGGTATCAAATAAGGGGTAATAACTTCCTTCATGATTATCCTTTTCATTCATGTCCCTTATGATTCCATCCATGTCAGTAGACATGAACATCAAACATGATTCCTCTTGAGCAAATTTTCTAACAAGCCAAGTCCATCAAACCAGTTTTCTGATGACCATTTGAAACAGTTAACTCAGATTACATCAGGTGTTCAAAATGAGCTTTACTAGAAATGATGCCAATGACTCCATCTGAACTCAGTTGAACTCAGTAATAAACAAATTAACAATATCATGCAATGCCTGTATGTGTCCCTAAAACTTCTATTTATTAATTTTATAAGGTGTCTTATAGGTTGTTTTCCTCTTTCTTTAATACATAACTATAAATTGAATTACTTTTCTGTCAGTGTTATGGAAGAATAAGTAATTTGAATTTAATGTTTTCATAAACTTAGTTTGTAAAAACTGATTTTGTAGGGAATTTATGGCTAGTAAAATTTTACTTTCATTTTTATTAGAAGTTTACACAACAAGTTGAATATACAGAATATCATTCTTAATTAACCTCAATTTTTGTTAACCTGAATTGTTAAACTGATTAAGAACTCCAGTATGTTTTAATGTAAGAGCTTTTTGCATGATTCACCATTACAATGGATGTAAGCCCTAGATTTTATTAATTTTCAATTACCATTTAAAGTTAGTTATAGCCATTTTTATTTATTCTCCATCTGTGATAGTTTATTTTATGGAAGATTTTGTTTTTTTTTAATTTTTTTCTCTTTATTAGATATTATCTTCATTTACATTTCAAATGTTATCCAGAAATTTCCCCTTACCCTCCCACATCCCCGCCCTGCTCCCCTACCCACCCCCTCCCACGTAATGGCCCTGGCGTTCCCCTGTACTGGGGCATATAAAGTCTGTATGACCAAGGGGCCTCTCCTCCCAATGATGGCCAACTAGGCCATCTTCTTCCATATATTCAGCTAGAGACATGAGCGCAGGGGGAACTAGTTAGTTCATGTTATATGGAAGATTTTGTTAGTGATACATATAAGCAATAGGAACCAAAAAATATCCCCTAAAGGAGTTAAAAATCATACTCTAAAAGACAGCTAATATACTCAGTATATATGGCTGGGCATATAACCCACTAATCATTATTTTTATTAGTATTATTTGGTTGTTTTTTTTTTTTAGTATTATTTGTTAGAATACGTTTTCAAAAGTATATGGGTTTTGATATTCAGAAGGTTTTGTTTTTCTGCCTTTTCTTAGCTCCTATATTATATTGCATTGGCCTGACTGTCATATCTTAAATAACTTAAATTTTCTTTAGTTCTTTGATAGCTTTTAGTTTTGCACCATTTTTTAATATAAAAATATTCTTCCCTAATTCTTTTAACTCCCACATTTATCATCCACAAAACTTTGGGTCCATACTTTTTTACATCTATGAATCTTTCTTTTTGCTCTAAAAGGTGTTTAAGTGATAAGTGATCATTCAATGACACTCACATTATTTGAGTTTGGAATATATTAAAAAATAAAAATCTTTATCTCATAGAGACTAAAATTTCCTTTCATTAATTCCAGTGATGGAATTGTGTATGCAGGTCTCATCTTCACATTTGGATGTGATCTTTCTTAGATTTGCAAGGCTTTGTGTTCTCTGGTAAAGTCCCTAGGACTTTATACCTGTCCTGGTGTATATAAGACTACATTTTCTTCTAGTCATCTACCAACTCTATAACTTACATTCAGTCTGCTCAGATTACTGCACTAATTCTCATGTCCTGAAGAACATGGATTAACAATGATATCCTCAGACTAGAATATTGTGTAATTTTTAATTATCACCACTTCATTACAGTCATTTCTCTCTGTTAATTATCATATACAAATAAATAGAAACTTATAAGACATGTGCTGAGAGCTCTCTTGGATTATGCTATTAATTTAAGAAATTTGGGATTCTATACCTCCTGTCCACATACGTAGTCGTAGTTCAGCTTGGTCTTCCTGGAGGTCCCTCAACAAGTGGAGCAGGGGCTATCCTGTGTTGTCTGCCTGTGGTTCATGTTCCCCTAAGTGGTCTGAATTTTCTGGCCTCAATTGGAGCATATGTGCCTAGTCCTGCAGTGACTTGATATTCCAGAATGGGATGACACCCAGGGTGGTAAGCCTCCTTTTCTCAAAGGAAAACATTTCTTAGTTAGAGTTTTACTCTTGTAAGCAGATACCATGATCAAAGAAACAATTTATGGACAACATTTAATTGGATCTGGCTTACAAGTTAAGGTAGGATTATGAGAGCATCCAGATGGTGCAGGGGAGCTACGATTTTCAAAGGCAAACAGGAAAAGACTGTACCGTGATCTTAAATCCCATGCCCACATTGACAGACTTCATACAAATCCTAAATCAGATAGGGGACAGATATCCAATATATATAAAGAACTCAAGAAGGTGGACACCAGAAAATCAAATATCCCCATTAAAAAGTGGGGCACAGAGTTAAACAAAGAATTCTCAACTGAGGAATACCGAATGGCTGAGAAGCACTTGAAAAAATGTTCAACATCCTTAATAATTAGGGAAATGCAGATCAAAACAACCCTGAGATTCCACCTCTCACCAGTAAGAATGGCTAAGATCAAAAATTCAGGTGACAACAGATGCTAGCGTTGATGTGGAGAAAGGGGAACACTCCTCCATTGTTGTTGGGAATGCAAGCTGGTTCAACCAATCTGGAAATCAGTCTGGCAGTTCCTGAGAAAATTGGACATAGTACTACCGGAAGATCCTGCAATACCTCTACTGGGCATATATCCAGAAGATATTCCATCTGGTAACAAGGACACATGTTCCACTATGTTCATAGCAGCCTTATTCATAATAGCCAGAAACTGGAAAGAACCCAGATGTCCCTCAACAGAGGAATGGATAAAAAAATTGGTATATTTACACAATGGAGTATTACTCAGCTATTAAAAACAATAAATATATGAAATTCCTAGGCAAATGGATGGATCTGGAGGCCATCATCCTGAGTGAAGTAACCCATTCACAAAAGAACTCACATAACATGTACTCACTGATATGTGGATATTAGCCCAGAAACCTAGACTACCCAAGATACAATTTACTAAACACATGATACTCAAGAAGAAGGAAGATCAAAATGTGGACACGTCACCCCTTCCTAGAATTAAGAACAAAGCACACATTGAAAGAGTTAAAGAGATCATGTGTGAAGCTGATTCCAAAGGATGGACCCAATGACTACGGCTGCCAGGGATCCATCCCACAATCAGCCACCAAACATAGACACTATAGCATATGCCAGCAAGATAGTGCTGAAAGGGCCCGGATATAGCTGTCTTGGGGGAAACTATACCAATGCCTGGCAAACATGGAGGTGGAAGCTTACAGTCAGCTATTAGATGGAACACAGGGTTCCCAAGGAAGAAGGAGCTAGAGAAAGTACCCAAGGAGCTGAAGGGGTCTTCAACCCTCTAGGTGGAAGAATAACCATGAACTAACTAGTACCCCCTGAGCTCATGTCTCTAGCTGCATATGTAGAAGATGATGGCCTGGTTGGCCATCAGTGGGAAGAAAGGCCCCTTGGTCATGCAGACTTTATATGCCCCAGTACAGGGGAACGCTGGGGCCAATAGGTGGGAGCGGATGGGTAGGGCAGCAGGGCCGGGAGGGGGGAGGGTATAGGGAACTTTCTGGATAACACTTGAAATGTAAATGAAGAAAATATCTAATAAAAGTTGAAAAAAAAGACTATCATTATCGTTTGTTCTGTCCATATGAAGTTTTTCTTTTGATTTCTGTCTGCACTTTGAAGTTAAGCCTGTGCTATAGATCACCTCAACACTATCCCCCACCGAGACAGCTTGTCTTTTAGGAGCACTGACACACCTAAGAATAGAGGCTCACAAGAGCTTCCAGTCATACTGAGCAAGATGAACTAACATCACAGGTAACCAGATGGTGAGAAGCAAGACAAATAACATAAGTGAAAGAAACCAAGGCTACTTGTCATCATAAGAACCCATTTCTCACATAACAGCAAGCCCTGAATTCCATGACACATCTGAAAAGCAAGATTCTAAAATTCTCGTTTATTATTGGATTCTTGTAAGTTTTAGGTATCAGAGTGTTTATGGCTTCCTGGAATGAATGAGGTACTGTTCTTTCTGTTTCTATCTTCTGGAATAGTTGGAGGTGTATTGGTATTACCTCTTTGTTAAAGGTCTGGTAGAATTCTGCACTAAAGCCATCTGACCCAGGTCTGGGATTTTTTTGGTTGGGAGATTTTGAATGATTTTCTTTAGGTGATATGGGCCTGTTTATATAGTTTATCTGCTCTTAATTTAAATTTAGTATGTGGCATCTGTCTTTAAAATCCTCAGTCTTATCTACATTTTCCAGTTATGTTGAGTAGAGGCTTTGTAATTGGATCTGATGATTTTCTTTTTTTTTTTTTTTTTTTTTTTTTTTACTTTCCTCAGTTCCTGTTGTTGTCTTTCTTTTCATTTCTGATTTTGTTAATTTAGATAATATCTCTGGGTCCTTTGGTTTGTTTATCTAGTGGTTTATCCCTCTTGTTGATATTTTCAATGAACCATCTTTTGTTTCCTTGATTTTCTGTATTGTTCACTTATTTTCCATTTGGTGGATTTCTGCCCTGAGTTTGACTATTCCCTGCTTTCTACTCCTCTTGGATGTGTTTGCTTATTATTATTTTTTTCTTGATCTCTCAGGTATGTTGTTAAGTTCACAGTGTAGGATTTCTCCAACTTCTTTACCAGGGCACTTAGTGTCATAAATTTTCCTCTTACCACTGTTTAATTTTACCCCATAAATTTGGGTATGCTGTTTTATCATTTTCATCGAATTCCATAAGTTCTTTACTTTTTTTTTCTTTATTTCTTCCATGACTGAGTATCACCAAGTAGAGAGTTGTTTGCTTTCCATTTGTATGTGGGTTGTTTGTTTGTTTGTTTTCTTGTTCTTGAAGACTGAATCTTAGTCCATGGTAATCTGATATGATGCCTGGGATTATTTAAATATTCTATGTGTTCAGGCTTATTTTGTGACTGATTATATGGTACATTTTGGGGAAGGTACCATTAGGCGCTGTGAAGCTATATTATCTTGTTTTAAGGAGAAATGAGGTGTATATATCTTTCATATCCATTTGTTTCATAACTTGATAGTTTTACTTTGTCTCTGTTAAGTTTCTGTTTCAATGATCTGTCCGTTAGTGAGAGTGGGCATTGGAGTCTCCTACTATGATTGTATGGGGTCAATGTGTGTTTTTCAGTCTGATATCTTGGGTCTTTGGGACTGTTGATCTTGAGAGATATTAAAGATAGTTGATTGTTAATTCTAGCTATATTTGCTATTTTAGGTGTCATTATGTAAATGTGATTCTCTCCTATTTGCTTTGTTGTAGGATAATTAATATCTTGTTTTTTTCTTTGGTATAGATTCCCACCTTGTGTTGGAGTTTTCCTTTTAGAATCCTCTGTATGGATGGATTAGTAAATAGATACTGTTTGAATTTGGATTTGTCGTAGAAATTTTGGTTTTTCCATCTATGTTGATGGAGAGTTTTCTTGGATATAGTAGCCTGGACATGTATTGGGTTATCTTATGGTCTGTATGACCTCAGTCCAGGCTCTGGTGGATTTTATTATGTTATTTGAAAAGTCTGGTATAATTCTTATAGGTTTCTTTTACCTTTAACTTGTTCATTTTCCCTTGTTGATTTTAATACTCTTTATTCTATGAATTAACTATTTTGATTATTATATGAAAAGAGGATTTTCTTTTCTGGTCTAATCTATTTGTTTGTTTATTGGCTACTTAGGCTTTTATAACTATCTCTTGTTTTAGGTTGGGGAAGTTTTCTTTTAGGATTTTGTTGACAATGTTTTTGGGTCCTTTGAACTGAGAATCTTCTCTCTCCTCTATTACTGTTATTCTTAGATTTAATCTTCATAGTGTCCTTAATGTTCTGCATTAGAAGTTATTTGTTGTTATTGTTGTTTTGGTTTTTCTTTGACAGTTGGTTAATATCTTTTCTTTTTTTCCAATTTTGATTAGATATTTTCTTCATTTACATTCAAGTGTTATCCAGTAAGTTCCCTAGACCCTCCCCAAACCCCTCCCTGCTCCCCTACCCACCCACTCCCACATCTTGGCACTGGCGATCCCCTGTACTGGGGCACATAATGTCTGCATGACTAAGGGGCCTCTCTTTCCAATGATGGCCAACTAGGCCATCTTCTGCTATATATGCTGTTAGAGACACGAACTCTGGGGGTACTGGTTAGTTCATGTTTTCTCCTGCCTATAGGGTTGAAGATCCCTTCAGCTCCTTGGGTACTTTCTCTAGCTCCTTCCTTGGGAGTCCTGTGTTCCATCTAAGAGCTGACTGTGAGCATACACTTCTGTGTTTGCCAGGCACTGGTATAGTCTCCCACGAGACAGCTATATCAGGGCCCTTACAGCACTATCTTGCTAGCATTTGCAATAGTGTCTATGTTTGGTGGCTGATTATGGAATGGATCCCCGGCAGCGGCAGTCACTGGTTGGTACATCCTTTTGATTCAGCTTCACACATGATCTCTGTAACTCCTTCAATGTGTGCTTTGTACTTAATTCTAAGAAGGGGCAAAGTCTCCGCATTTTGATATTCATTCTTCTTGAGTATCATGTGTTTAGTAAATTGTATCTTGGGTAGTCTAGGTTTCTGGGCTAATATCCACATATCAGTGAGTACATGTTATGTGAGTTCTTTTGTGATTGGGTTACCTCACTCAGAATGATGCCCTCCAGATCCATCCATTTGCCTAGTAATTTCATAAATTCATTGTTTTTAATAGCTGAGGAGTAATCCATTGTGTAAATGTACCAATTTTTTGTGTATACATTCCTCTGTTGAGGGACATCTGGGTTGTTTCCAGCTTCTGTCTATTATGAATAAGGCTGCTATGAACATAGTGGAACATGTGTCCTTATTAGCAGATGGAACATCTTCTGGATATATGCCCAGTAGGGGTATTGCAGGATCTTCCGGTAGTACTATGTCAAATTTTCTGAGGAACTGCCAGACTGATTTCAAGCGTGGTTGAATAATCTTGCAGTCCCACCAGCAATGGAAGAGTGTTCCCCTTTCTCCACGTCCACCCCAGCATCTGTTGTCACCTGAATTTTTGAACTTAGCCATTCTTACTGGTGTGAGGTGGAATCTTAGGGTTGTTTTCATTTGCATTTCCCTGATGATTAAGGATGTTGAACATTTTTTCATGTGCTTATCAGCCATTCGGTATTCCTCTGTTGAGAATTCTTTGTTTAATTCTGTGCCCCACTTTTTAGTGGGGATATTTGATTTTCTGGTGTCTACTTTCTTGAGTTCTTTATATATATTGGATATCAGCTCCCTATCATATTTAGGATTGGTAAAGATCCTTTCCCAATCTGTTGGTGGCCCTTTTGTCTTGTTGACAGTATCTTTTGCCTTGCAGCAGCTTTGCAACTTTATGAGGTCCCATTTGTCAATTCTTGATCTTACAGCACAAGCCTTTGCTCTTGTATTCAGGAATTTTTCCCCAGTGCCCATATCTTCGAGGCTTTCCCCCATGTTCTATTCTGTAAGTTTCAGTGTCTCTGGTTTTATGTGGAGATCCTTAAACCACTTAGACTTGACCTTAGTAGAGGAGATAAGAATGTATCAATTCTCAGTCTTCTACATGATAGCTTCCAGTTGTGTCAGCACCATTTGTTGAAAATGCTGTCTTTTTTCCACTGGATAGTTATAGCTCCCTTGTCAAAGATCAGGTGACCATAGGTGTGTGGATTCATTTCTGGGTCTTCAATCCTATTCTATTGGTCTACCTGTCAGTTTGTGTACCAGTACCATGCAGTTTTTATTATGATTGCTCTGTAGTACATCTTGAGGTCAGGCATGGTGATTCCACCAGAGGTTCTTTTATTGTTGAGAAGAATTTTTGCTAGTCTAGGTTTTTTGTTATTCCAGATGAAATTGCTAATTGTCTTTTCTAGATCCTTGAAGAATTGAGTTGGAATTTTGATGGGGATTGCATTGAATCTGTAGATAGCTTTTGGCACGATAGCCATTTTTACTATATTGATTCTGCCAATCCATGAGCATGGGAGATCCTTCCATCTTCTGAGATCTTCCTCAATTTCTTTCTTCAGAGACTTGAAGTTCTTGTCATACAAATCTTTCACTTCCTTCGTAAGAGTCACACCAAGATATTTTATATTGTTAGTGACTATTTGGAAAAGTGAGGTTTCCCTGATATCTTTCTCAGCCCATTTATCCTTTGTATAGAGAAAGACCATCGATTTGTTTGAGTTAATTCTATATCCACCTATTGCACTGAAGCTGTTTATCAGGTTTAGGAGTTCTCTGGTGGAGTTTTTGGGGCCATTATATATACTATCATATCATCTGAAAATAGTGATAATTTGAATTCTTTCTTTCCAATTTGTATCCCCTTGTCCTCTTTTTGTTGTCGAATCGCACTGGCTAGGACTTCAGGTACTATATTGAATAGGTAGGGAGAAAGTGGGCAGCCTTATCTAGTACCTGATTTTAGTGGGATTGCTTCCAGTTTCTCCCCATTTATTTTGATGTAGGCCACTGTTTGCTGTAGATTGCTTTTATCATGTTTAGGTAAGGGCCTTGAATTCCTGATCTTTCCAAGACCTTTATCATGCATGGGTATTGGATTTTGTCAAAAGCTTTCTCAGCATCTAAGGAGAAGATCATGTGGTTTTTATCTTTGAGTTTGTTTATATAGTGTATAATGTAGATGGATTTCCATATATTAAACCATCCCAGCATTCCTGGGATAAAGCCTACTTGGTCATGATGGATGATCGTTTTGATGTGTTCTTGGATTCGTTTGGCGAGAATTTTGTTGAGTATTTTTGTGTCAATATTCATAAGGGAAATTGGTCTGAAGTTCTCTATCTTTGTTGTGTCTTTATCTGGTTTAGGAACAGAGTAATTATGACTTTAAGAATGAATTGGGTACTGTACCTTCATATTCTATTTTGTTGAATACTTTGAGAAGAACTGGAACTAGGTCTTCTTTGAAGGTCTGATAGAACTCTGCACTAAACCTTTCTGGTACTAGGCTTTTTGTTTGGCTGGGAGACTATTAATGACTGCTTCTATTCCATTAGGAGATATAGGGCTGTTTAGGTCATTATTCTGATCCTGGTTTAACTTTGGAATTTGGTATCTGTCTAGAAAGTTATCCTTTTCATCTAGATTTTCCAATTTTTTTGAATATAACCTTTTGTAGAAGGATCCAATGGTGTTTTGAATTTCCTCAGGAACTGTTGTTATGTCTCCCTTTTCATTTCTGATTTTGTTAATTCAGATGCTATCCCTGTGCCCTCTAGTGAGTCTGGCCAAGGGTTTGTCTATCTTGTTGACTCATTCAAAGAACCAGCTCCTGGTTTGGTTGATTCTATGGATAGTTCTTTTTGTTTCCACATGGTTGATTTCACCCCTGAGTTTGATTATTTCCTGCCGCCTACTCCTGTTAGGTGACTTTGCTTCCATTTGTTCTAGAGCTTGCAGATGTGCTGCCCAGCTACTAGTGTATGCTCTCTCCATTTTTTATTTTTTTTTTGTAGGAACTCAGAGCTATGAGTTTACCTCTCAGGAATGCTTTCATTGTATCCCATAAGTTTGGGTATGTTGTGGCTTCATTTCATTAAACTCTAGAAAGTCTTTAATTTCGTTCTTTATTTCTTCCTTGACCAAGGTATCATTGAGTAGAATGTTGATCAGTTACCATGTGAATGATTGCATTCTGCTAATTATGTTGTTATTGAAGATCAGCCTTAGTCCATTTTAATCTGAAAGGATGCATGGGACAATTTCAATTTTTTTGAATCTGTTGAGACCTGTTTTGTGGCCAATTACGTGATCAATTTTGAAGAAGGTGCCATGATGTGCTGAGAAAAAGGTATATCCTTTTGTTTTAGGATGAAATATTCTGTAGATATCTGTTAAGTCCATTTGTTTCATAGTCTCTGTTAGTTTGACTGAGTCTCTGTTTAGTTTCTGTTTCCAGGATCTGTCCATAGATGAGAGTGGGGTGTTGAAGTCTCCCACTATTATTGTGTGCGACGCAATGTGTGTTTTAGCTTTACTAAAGATTCTTTAATGAAAGTGACTGCCCTTGCATTTGGAGCATAGATATTCAGAATTGAGAGTTCCTCTTGGAAGATTTTGCCTTTGATGATTATGAAGTGCCCCTCTTTGTCTTTTTTGATAATTTTGGGTTGAAAGTCTATTTTATTCGATATTAGAATGGCTACCGCATTTTTCTTCAGACCATTTGCTTGGAAAATTGTTTTCCAGCCTTTCACTCTGAGGTATTCTCTGTCTTTTTTCCTGAGGTGTGTTTCTTGTAAGCAGCAAAATGTTGTGTCCTATTTGTGTAGGCAGTCTGATAGTCTATGTCTTTTTATCGGGGAATTGAGTCCATTGATATTAAGAGATATTAAGGAACAGTAATTGTTGCTTCCTGACATTTTTGTTTTTAGCGTTGGGATTCTGTTCTTGTGGCTGTCTTCTTTTAGGTTTGTTGAAGGATTACTTTCTTGGTTTTTCTAGGACAGAGTTTTTGTCCTTGTATTCGTGTGTTTCTGTTATTATCCTTTGAAGGGCTGGATTCATGGAAAGATATTGTGTGAATTTGAATTTGTCATGGTATACTCTGGTTTCTCAGTCTATGGTAAATGAGAGTTTTGCTGGGTATAGCAGCCTGGGCTGGCATTTGTGTTCTCTTAGTGTCTGTATAATCTCTGTCCATGATCTTCTGGCTTTCATAGTCTCTGGTGAGAAGTCTGGAGTAATTCTAATGGGTCTGCCTTTATATGTTACTTGACCTTTTCCCCTTACTACTTTTAATATTCTGTCTTTATTTAGTGCGTTTGTTGTTCTGATTATTATGTGTCTGGAGGAATTTCTTTTCTGGTCCAGCCTATTTGGAGTTCTGTAGGCTTCTTGTATGTTTATGGGCATCTCATTCTTTAGGTATGGAAAGTTTTCTTCTATTATTTTGTTGAAGATATTTGCTGGCCCTTTAGTTTGAGAGTCTTCGTTCTCATCTACTCCTATTATCCTTAAGTTTGGTTTTCTCATTTAGTCCTGGATTTCCTGGATATTTTGCTTTAGGATATTTTTGCATTTAGCATTTTCTTTGTTTGTTGTGTCTATGCTCCCTATAGAATCTTCTGTGCCCGAGATTCTCTCTTCTATCTCTTGTATTCTGTTGCTGATGCTCATATCTATGGTTCCTGATTTTTTTCCCTATGGTTTCTATCTCCAGGGTTATCTCTTTTGGTTTTTCTTAATTGTTTCTACTTCCATTTTTAGGTCCTGGATGGCTTTGTTGAATTCCATCATTTGTTTGGTATTGTTTTCCTGTAACTCTCTAAGTTTTTCTTCTTTAAATGCTTCTAGTTGTTTATCTGTCTTTTTCTGTATTTCCTTCTTACAGTCCTCCATCATCATCATGATGAGTGCCTTTAGATCCATGTCTTGCTTTTCTGGTGTGATGTTGTATCTAGGACTTGACATGGTGGGAGAGTTTGGTTCTGGTGATGCCAAGTACCATTACTTTCTGTTGCTTCTGTTCCTACGCTTGCCTCATGAATTCTCTGCCCGAGGAGATTTGGCATTGGTGCAGACCAGAAGGGACCCACTGCCCTGGTCTGTCCCTTTATTTATCTCCCAGCTGCAGTCTTGAGTTCCAAGAGATTGCATTGGAACAGATTCTGTGCTCAGCCGCTCACCTGTGGTCCCAAGATAGCTTGGGAAGTCCCAAAGGGGCCTGGGGAGGGTGCAGAGCACCTGTGCCAAAGACCCGAGTTGGGGCAGGGCAGACCAGACTGGACTGGAAGGGAGCGGCTGTCCTGTTTGGGCCTTCATCAATCTCCTGGCTGGTGACTTAAGTCCCACGCAAATGGGCTGGAACAGATGCTGTGTTCGGCTGCTCACTGGTGGTCCGGAGATAGCCTGGGGAGTCGCAAAGGGGCCTGGGGAGGGTGCACAGCGCCTGCCTATACTGTATTTCTTAATATCACACTTAATTTATAATTACAAGTACTAATTAATATTATTTTTTTCTTCCAATTTTTATTAGATATTTTCTTCATTTACATTTCAAGTGTTATCCAGAAAGTTCCCTATACCCTCCCCCCTCCCGGCCCTGCTCCCCTACCCATCCGCTCCCACTTCTTGGCCCTGGCGTTCCCCTGTATTGGGGCATATAAAGTCTGCATGGCCAAGGGGCCTCTCTTCCCAATGATGGCCAACTAGGCCATCCTCTTCTATATTATTTTTTTTTATTCAGTGATCCTTTGCCCCATATTAAACTTTACTCTTGGCTTTTATGCACATTCAAAAGACGGGATCTCTCCTTTTCTTCACAGAAAATTCCACCTAAGAATTCATATAACAGATTAACAAACAAAATAACTATTCAAAGAATCAACCAAACCAGGAGCTGGTTCTTTGAGAAAATCAACAAGATAGATAAACCCTTAGCCAGACTAACTAGAGGACAGAAGGACAGTATCCGAATTGACAAAATCAGAAATGAAAAAGGAGACGTAACACCTGATCCTGAGGAAATACAAAACATCATCAGATCCTACTACAAAAGCCTATACTCAACAAAACTGGAAAACCTGGATGAAATGGACCACTTCCTAGACAGATACCTGGTACCAAAGTTAAATCAGGATTACATTAACAATCTTAACAGTCCCATTTCCCCTAAAGAAATAGAAGCAGTCATTAATAGTCTCCCAACCAAAAAAAGCCCAGGACCAGGTTTAGTGCAGAGTTCTATCAGACCTTCAAAGAAGACCTAATTCCAATTCTCCTCAAACAATTTCACAAAATAGAATTAGAAGGTACTCTACCCAATTCATTCTACAAAGCCAAAATTTCTCTGATGCATAAACCACATAAGGATCCAACAAAGAAAGAGAACTTTAGACCAATTTCCCTTATGAATATTGATGCAAAAATACTAAATAAAATCCTCGCAAACCGAATCCAAGAACACATCAAAACGATCATCCATCATGACCAAATAGGCTTCATCCCAGGGATGCAGGTATGGTTTAATATACAGAAATCCATCAATGTAATCCACTATATAAACAAACTCAAAGACAAAAATCACATGATCATCTCCTTAGATGCTGAGAAATAATTTGACAAAATCCAGCACCCATTCATGATAAATGTCATGGAAAGATCTGGGATTCAAGGCCCATACCTAAACATAATAAAAGCAACATACAATAAACCAGTAGCCAACATCAAAGTAAATGGAGAGAAGCTGGAAACAATCCCACTAAAATCAGGTACTAGACAAGGCTGCCCAATTTCTTCCTACCTATTCAATATAGTACTTGAAGTCCTAGACAGAGCAATTCAACAACAAAAGGAGATCAAGGGGATACAAATTGGGAAAGGAAGAAGTCAAAATATCACTATTTGCAGATGATATGATAGTATATATAAGTATCCCTAAAGATTCCAGCAGAGAACTCCTAATCCTGATAAACAGCTTCAGCGTAGTAGCTGGATATAAAATTAACTCAAACAAATCAGTGGCCTTTCTCTACACAAAAGATGAACAGGATGAGAAAGAAATTAGGGGAACAACACCCTTCACAATAGTCACAAATAATATAAAATACCTTGGTGTGACTTTAATGAAGAAAGTGAAAGATCTGTATGACAAGATCTTCAAGTCTCTGAAGAAAGAAATTGAAGAAGATCTCAGAAGATGGAAAGATCTCTCATTCTCATTAATTGGTAGGATTAATGTAGTCAAAATGGCTATCCTGGGAAAAGAAATCTACAGATTCAATGCAATCCCCATCAAAATTCCAACTCAATTCTTCACTGAGATAGAAAGGGCAATTTGAAAATTCATCTGGAATAGTAAAAGGCCTAGGATAGCAAAAACTATCCTCAACAATAAAAGAACCTCTGGTGGAATCACCATGCCTGACCTTAAGCTGTACTACAGAGCAATTGTGATAAAAACTGCATGGTACTGGTATAACAAGAGACAGATAGATCAATGGAATAGAATTGAAGACTCAGAAATGAACCCACACAACTTTGGTCTCCTTAAATTCAACAATGGAGCTAAAACTATCCAGTGGAAACAAGACAGCATTTTCAATAAATGGTGCTGGCACAATTGGTGGTCAACATGTAGAAGAATGCGAATTGATCCATTCCTTTCTCCTTGTACAAAGCTCAAGTCTAAGTGGATCAAAGATCCCCACATTAAATCAGAGACACTGAAATTCATAGGGGAGAAAGTGGGGAAAACCCTTGAAGATATGGGCACAGGGGTAAAATTCCTAAACAGCACACCAATGGCCTGTGCTATAAGATCACAAATTGACAAATGGGACATTATAAAATTGCAAAGCTTCTGTAAAGCAAAAGATACTCTCAATAAGACACAGAGGCCACCAACAGATTGGGAAAGAATTTTTACCAATCCTAAATCTGATAGGAGGCTAATATCCAATATTTACAAAGAGCTCAAGAAGCTGAACTCCAGAAAATCATATAACCCCATTAAAAATGAGGTACAGAACTAAACAAACTATTATCAACTGAAGAATGCCAAAGGGCCGAGAAGCACCTTTTAAAATGTTCGAAATCCTTAATCATCACAGAAATGCAAATCAAGACAACCCTGAGATTCCACCTCACACCAGTCAGAATGGCTAAGATCAAAATATCAGGTAACAGCAGATGCTGGAGAGGATGTAGAGAAAGAGGAACACTCCTTCATTGCTGGTGGGATTGCAAGCTGGTACAACCACTCTGGAAATCAGTCTGGCAGTTTCTCAGAAAACTGGACATAGTACTACCGAAAGATCCAGCAATACCTCTACTGGGCATATACATAGAAGATATTCCAACTGGTAACAAGGACACATGCTCCACTATGTTCATAGCAGCCTTATTTATAATAGCCAGAAGCTGGAAAGAACCCAGATGTCCCTCAACAGAGGAATTGATACAGAAAATGTGGCACATTTACACAATGGAGTGCTACTCAGCTATTAAAAACAATGAATTTATGAAGTTCTTGAGCAAATGGATGTATCTGGAGGATATCATCCTGACTGAGGTAACCCAATCCCAAAAGAAGTCACTTAATATGCACTCACTGATAAGTGGATATTAGCCCAGAAACCTAGAATACCCAAGATACAATTTTCAAAACACAAGAATATCAAGAAAGAGCAACGTGTGGATACTTCCTTCTCCCCTATACTAGGGATTAAAATATACATGGAAGAAGGTGCAGAGACAAAGTTTGGAGATAAAATGAAAGGATGGATCATCCAGAGAGTTGCCCCACCCAGGTGGTCCATCACATAATCAGCCACCAAATGCAGACACTACTGCATATGCCAGCAGGATATTGCTGAAAGGACCCTGATATAGTTGTCTCCTGTGAGGCTTTGACACTCCCTGATAAATACAGAAGTGGATGCTCACAATCATCTATAGGGCAGAGCACAGGGTTCCCAATGTTGGTGCTAGAGAGAGTAGCCAAGAGCTGTAAGAGTCTGCAAACCTATAGATGGAACAACAATATGAACTAATCAGAACCCCCAGAGCTCATGTCTTTAGCTGCATATGTATTAGAAGATGGCCTAGTTGGCCATTATTGGGGAAGAAGGGCCTTGGTCTAGCAATGTTTATATGCCCCAGTACAGGGGAATGCTAGGGCTAAGTAGTGGGAGTGGGTGGTTAGGGGAGCAGGGGGGAGCTGGGAGGGGGGAGAGTATAGGGGACTTATGGGATAACACTTGAAATGTAAATGAAGAAATTCTCTAATAATAAATAAAAAAATCAAACAACAATAACAACAAAAAGAAAGAATTCATATAACAGATGAAAATTTCAGTGCAAAATTCATGAAAATCATATTAGGAATTCAGCTTAAAACTATAAATGGAAACTGAACAACACTCTACTCAATGATACTTTGGTCAAGGAAGGAATAAAGAAAGAAATTAAAGACTTTCTAGAGTTTAATGAAAATGAAGCCACAACATACCGAAACTTATGGGACACAATGAAAGCATTCCTGAGAGGTAAACTCATAGCTCTGAGTTCCTACAAAAAGAAAATGGAGAGAGC
>LR753544.1:102103-113096 GCA_902729485.2 Mus minutoides | reverse complement strand
GCCTAGTTGGCCATCATTGGGAGGAGAGGCCCTTTGGTCATACAGACTCTATATGCCCCAGAACAGGGGAATGCCAGGGCCATTACGTGGGAGGGGGTGGGTAGGGGGGCAGGGCGGGGACGCGGGAGGGTAAGGGAAAATTTCTGGATAACATGGGAAATGTAAATGAAGAAAATATCTAATAAAGAGGAAAAAAAAACTATAAATGACATGTGAATAATAGCCTAGTGAATAATGCAAATATTTCAATTATTAAATAAACTAATACAGTATAAACAATTATAAAATTTCCTAATAATTTTAATGAAACCTAATAATGTTTACTTCTTCTTTCTCGATGTAACTTCTACCACTTTTCAGTACAAACTTCTCCCAAATTTTGGCTTTGGTTTTTGATAATTCCCTATGTATAGTTAGTGATGCTATACTGTGCAAAGATTAAGGGCCATTACTATGCAGCATATATTCTAGCACAAACCATGTCCACAAAAATGAATGAATTTCCTTCCAAATTACCTCACTACTTCTTATAGTTTAAAGTACGTTTGAGAAGACCTAAAGAAGATGTCCAGAATTTATGCCAGTGTTTTCAATTTTTGATATTTGGGTGATTTTGTTTAGTAATTAGAATTTCAAGAACAGCATCTTATTGTAAGGATAGAATTTCACAATACTTCTAAGTGATTGGCCATTAGTTTCTCTCCCTCCTATGCCAAGATATTTTCCAAGTCATGATGGTGTAGATGTTTTACTTAAGGTGGAGAACCCGGTCTGTCATCCTTTGTAGTTTAAACCATTATGTATTTCTTAACTAATTGCTATGTATTATATCAATAATTATTTATATCTAAGATTGAGAGAAGTCTATGTCTTAAAATATAAACATCAATACAAAGATATGCATTTTAGGGAATGACCACTAAGCAAAATAACAACAGATTTTTATGGACTCGTTTATATCCTCATTCATGAGGCTTTCACAGAATTACAATATAAATCATGGATCATCTTCATTATATTCAGTATTCAAATTGAAACAGAAATCATTGATACCATCATAATTTTTTATCATGGAATATCATATTACAAAGAAAATTAGTTAATTGTTCTTTTTTTTCAGAACTAGAAAAATATAAAGAATTAATTCTTAATTTCTATATGTATGTACTATCAACATGTTAATATTTTTTCTATAAAGCGACAATTACACAAAATTAATACAGATAGGTTGATAATGCATGAAATAATCTGCAAAGCCGAGTGCCAATTTTCAGATAACTGACAGTTTTATAACAACAACAACAACAAAAAAAAACCTGTCATTAGAGGTATAAAAGTGTCAGATTACACAGATTGATCCAATAACTGAGGTCCAGGTCATGTGTGTGATTTTTATTATACAGCATATGTTCTACATTGTTTACATAATAGAAACTTCATATTTCAACATAATACTTGATAAGTAGAAAGCAGCTTTGCAAATAGGTAGATAAGTTTGGTATACTATATAAGTGGTTAAATTTAAATTATATTTTCAGTTTTAGCATGTGGTTTCTTGAACATGTGCGAAAAATTTTTCTGTGGTCTTAATAAAATAATATAACATTTGGGGGCAAAGATGCAAAGAAGAAGCCCTGCACTTGAGGCCAAGATACAGAAAACTTCCACAGCAACCATAGTCTTGCCTTTGGTGCTGTGGTAGACAGGGATGAAAGTGATCCAGACACTGCAGAACACCAGCATGCTGAATGTCAAGAGCTTGGCTTCATTGAATGTATCAGGCAGATTCCTAGCCAAGAAAGCTACAGTGAAACTTGCTAGAGCAACAGAGCCCATGTATCCAAGGACACAGTAGAAGGCAACCACTGAACCTTTGTTGCAAACAATGATGATGTGGCCATGTACCACGTGTACATCAGCATCAACAAATGGAGGAAAAGTTCCCAACCAGATTGCACAGAGAATCAGCTGAATCATGGTGCATATGAGAATGATGTATTTGGGTGCTCCTGCCATAAGCAGCCATCTCATTCTTCCTGGGACTGTGATCTTGAAGGCCAGTACTACAGTGATTGTCTTGGCCAAGATAGTAGAGGCAGCCACAGTGAATGCAATGGCAAATGTGGTCTGCTGCAGGATACAGATGACCATAGTGGGATGACCAATGTAAAGCAAGGAACAGATAAAACAAAATATGAGGGAGATTAGTAGGACATAACTGAGAGTTTGGTTATTGGCTTTGACTATGGGAGTTTCTCGGTGTTTCAGAAAGATGCAGAGTACAACAGATGTAAGGACAGAGAAGCATAGAGCAAAGCCAGCCAGAGCCTTTCCCAAAGGGTCTCTATAATCTAAAATAGCCACAACTTTTTGGATACAGAAAGTATGGTCTTCATTGGCATATTGATCTTCTGAGCACTTCAAACACTGATCCATGTCTAGTATAGGAAGGAAAGTGTTATCAGATGTATTTATTCATTATTATTTACAAGATATACTGAATTAATTCATTGAAAAAATAATATTTAAATTAGACTTGCATCTTGTGGTATATGGAAATTTAAATATGGAATCTATAGCATTTCGTATAAATTCTAATGCTTATCGTCTTTATGCAAGATTAGTTTATAATTATATAGTCAAGATATTCATAGTATATTTAAAAACTCATACATTCATATAATTTTCATGTTTCTATAATCACATATATTCAATTGATCATTAAGGAAACAAATTTTTGTAATATAATTATGCTCAATATTTTGCAAAAATAAGTAGTAATGGGCTGTGTCCATACTTTATAATTGTTTATTGATCAGTAACTCCTAGGTTCTACATGTGGTCTCAAGTCGATTGTTGGACACATAAATCATATCCATAACAAAAAAGAATCTTAAACATAAACTGGTTGAGAACCAAATCAATAAACATAACAAAGTGGAGTAGGGAAAGGTTATCAGGCAACAATCATACAAAGGTAACTAAAGACAACCAGGGAATGTGGAGATACTTTCCTAGATGGAGGATACTCATCAATTGTCCTTGAATAAGAAAATAGTCTTCCCCCAAAACACAAAAATAATACTATACAGATTAATTTATTGTACTTAGAAACATTTTACATACAGAAAATCTTTGTATACAAAAGCAATTAAAAATCAGTCATAAATTTGAAGGCAGTAAAGAGGGTTAATTTTTTAAAACGATAGGGAAAATTAAATACACATATATTCAAGCCTTTATAAATAATACAAAGAAGTAAAATCCCTTGGTCAAGAACATGTCATACTTACAATAAGTACTTGTAGTCTGTCTGTAGATCCTAGCCACCCTCTCTATTACCTCATGTATAATTCTCAGATCTCACTTAGTATTGTAATAAAATAACTACAGCAGCTTTATTTCAAAACAGTCCATGCCTCCTGTGGATCTATCAGACCATCACCCTGGCCTTCCATTAACCAGCAATAAATAAAAGCAAGCTTTACCCATGAACACTCTAGAAGAGCAGGGAAAACTCAGCCAATGTACACTCTGAAAATATGCACATAAATCAGAAGCCATGGAGTAATAACCCACACAACAAGACAAACCCAGGAGTCACCTGATAGACCTATAATCAGCAAAAATTGAAATACCTATAAATAAATAAATAAATAAATAAATAAATAAATAAATAAATAAATCCAGGGCAATGTGCCTCCTATTATGGTGGGTCCTGATCTTCCAACATAGTTAAGTATAACAAAAAGACTAGAGAAGTATGTATAAATTTGATGATTAGTTTGGTCTTTGAAAAAAATTTAAAAAGTCATTTGAAGAAGTTTGGTCAACAGAAACAACAAAATTAAGAAATTAATTTTCCTAAACAAAATCATAGAATAAACAATTACTCTGTTGAAGGAAATGAATGTTTCCAGACCTGAAAAAGGAAAGAGAAACAGTAAAGTAAACACAATCTTAGGAAATGTCTGGAATAAAAAAACTGAGGAATGCAAACAAGACAAACTTTCCCAATAAAATACAAAAGATGGAAGAGAAAATCTCAGGCATTGAAGTCATTATAGAAGAAATTGATACAAAAGTCAAAGAAATCATTATAAACTCCACGAGAGACAACATTCAGGACATATAGGACTATGAACATCCAGATTAAGAATGTTAGGCATAAAGTATGGAGCATACCAGATCAAAGGCCAAGAAAATATGTTTAACAAAACCATAGAATTGACTATTCCTTACCTTAAAAGAAAAGAAATATAAAGGCACAAGAAACCTGCAGAAAAACAAATATACCAGATCAGAAATGAAAGTACCATTGACACATAATAATCAATACACTAAGTGATAGAAGAAAAAAATTGAAATAGATAAAGTTAAAAGGCAAATTAGAGGTATAGAAGAGAGTGAAGTTTCCCAAATAAAAGGCCCAGCAAAAGTCTTCATCAAAATTATAGAAAAATCTTGCCTAACCTAGAAAATGAGATGCCCATAAAAGTACAAGATGTCTACAGAACACTAAACAGATGGAACCAGAAGAGAAATTCATCCTATCACATAATAATTAAAATGCAAAATACTCTGAACAAATGAAAAATATTGAAAATGTTAAGGGGAAATATCAAGTAACATATACATGTTTACTCATTAGAATTACACCAGAGTTCTTAACACAGACTCTAAAAGCCAAAGATCTTGGGAAGATGTCACACAGACACTAAGAAAACAAAAATGCTAGCCTATGCTAATATACTCAGGAAAAGTATCAAATACCAAAGAAGAATAAATCAAGGCATTCCAAAACAAAAACAAATTTAAACAATATATTTCCACAGTCAGGTTCTACAAAGGATAATAGAAGAAAAAGACCAACAGAAGTAGAGAAACAACACCCAAGAAAAAGGAAGAAACTAATCTCTCAACACCACCAAAAGAAGAGAGCCACATAAGCATATATCCACCTCTAAAAAGGAAAGTAAGAGGAAGCAACAACTGTTGGTACTTAATATCATTCAACATGAATTCCCCAAGAACAAGACATAGACTAACAGGCTGGACATTTAAACAGGAACAGCATTTTGCTTCATAAAGGAAACATACCGCAGTGACAAAGACAGATACTACTTCAAAGGAAAAGGATGGAAAATATTTTCTAGGCAAATGGTCACAACAAAAATGCTGGGATAGAAATTCTAGTATCCAATAAAATAGATTTTCAATCAAAAGTTATCAAAAAAGATGGGGACAAATTCTAAATATTGATTAAAGGAAACACCCAGCAGGAGGAGCACTTGAACATCTGGAATATCTGTGCCCCATAAGCAAGGGCACACACATTTGTAAAAGCACCATAATGAAGCCAAACCACACATTGAACCTACCTTACCCAATAATAATTGGAGATGTTGACACTCTATTCCACCAATGACCAATCATGGAAACAGAAACTAAACAGATAAACTAAGAGAAGGTATAAACCCAATGGACTTACCACATGTATACAGATAATTTCACCCTAAAAGAAAGATTATACCTTCTTCTCAGAACCTCATGGTAACATCTAAAAAATAGACCATATAATCAGACACAAAACAAGCCAATTGAAGTAATCACATGCATTCTCTCAGATCAGCATAGACCAATGCTGCATTTCAACAACAACAGAACAACAGGATGCCCACATATACATGGGAGGTAAACAACTATCCACTCAATAATAACTTGGCCAAGGAAAAATAAAGAAAGAAATTACAGGATATTTAGAATTTAATGAAAATGAAAGTAAAACTTACCCAACCTTATGGGCTATAATGAAATTCATTGTTCTGAGAGCTTCCAAAAAGAATTTGGTGAGAGCATATCCTAGCAGCTTAACAACACACCAGGAAGCTCAAGAACAAATCAAAGAAAGTACATGTAAGAGGGGTAGACTATAGGTAATAATCAAACTCAAGGCTGAAGCTATCCAAATAGAAACAAAGAGTTGTACACAAACAATCAACAAAACCAGGAGGTGGTACATTCAAAACCAGGAGGTGGTACATTGAGAAAATCAATAAGATAGATAAACTCTTAGCCAAAATAATCAAAAGGCACAGAGACCATATTCAATTTAACAAAACAAGAAATGAATATAGAGACATAACAACAGAAACTGAAGAAATAAAAAAGTTACCAAGCCCTAGTACAAAAGACTATACTCAATATAACTGGAAAATTTAGACCAAATGGATTATGTTCTAGACAGATACCAGGTTCCAGAGTTAAATCAGGATCAGAGAACTCATTAAACAGTCAACAACCCCAAAGGAAATTGAATCAGTTAGTCATGGTCTACAAAGAATAAGATCCCCAGGAGCAGTTAGTCTTTGTGCAGGATTCATTCAGATTTTCAAAAAAGACCTAATATCATTACTTCTCAAACTCTTTCATAAAAAAGATGGAGGAGAAACACTAGCCAGTAATTCAATGAATCTACAGTTAAACTGATATCTTTATCACATAAAGACCAAAAAAAGAAAGAGAATATAAAAACATTTTTCTTCATGAACATTGATGTAAAAATACACAATAAAATTCATGCAAACGGAATACAAGAACATATCAAAATGATCATTCATTATGATCAAGAAGACTTCATCACATGATGCAGGGATGGTTCAATATGGGTATAATACATAATTATAAAACATAATATAGTATATAAATAAATTTAAAAAATAAAAAAACACAATGTGATCATCTCATTAGATTCTGAAAAAGTCTTTGACAAAATACTAGAGCACTTCTTGCTAAAAGTATTGGATAAATCTGAAAATCAATGGCCATACTTAAATATAATAAATGCAATAAGAGAAAGCCAATGGACAACATCCAACCAAATAGTGAGAAACTTGAAACAACCCCACTAAAATCAGGGATAAGTCAATGCTGTATACTCTCCCCCATCTATTAAATATAGTACTTAGAATTCTAGCCAGAGCAATTAGACAATAAAATTAGATTATCAAAATACAAATTGGAGAAGAGGGTGTCAATATAAAAGTATTTGTAGATTATATTACTGCACATAAGTGCTGAAGTATTCAATTGAACAAAACTTATCTCCTTGTACAAAGCTCTTGTCCAAGTAGATCAAGAACATCCTCATAACCAGATAAAATGAATCTAAAAGAAGAGGAAATGGGAAAGAACCTCAAATACATTGGAAAGGAGAAATTTTCCTGAGCAGAACACGCAAGCTTATGCTCTAAGATGAAGATTTGACGAATGGGACCTCATAAAATTGAAAAGCTTCTCTAAGGCAAAGACATTGTCAATAGAAGAAAATGGTAATCCACTGATTAGGAAAAGACCTTTAACGTCCCTACATCTAAAATAGGCTAACATCCAAAATATACCAAGATGTCAATATGTTAAACTCCAGAGAACCAAACAACCCTATTAAAATGGGGAACAGAGCTAAACAGATAAATATCAAATTAGGAATCTCAAATGCCTGAGAAGCACTCAAAGAAGAGCTTGCTGTTATATGTCTGATACAGTTTCCTGAGAGGCTCTGACAGAGGCTAGCAAATACAGAAGTGGATACTTGCAGCCAAACATTGATCTGAGGAGATGGTTCCCAATGTGGGACTCAGAGAAAGGACAGATGAAGCTGAAGGGGTTTGCAACCCATACAAGAATAATACCATCCAACAAGATATCCCAGAGTTTCCTGGAAGTAAAACATCAACCAAAGAGTACACATGGTGGAGCCTATGGCTCGAGCCATATATGTAGCAGAGGATGGCCTTATTGTACATAAATTAGAAGAGATGCCCTTTGTCCTGAGAAGGCTCAAAGCCCTTCCAGGAAGGGAATGCAGGAGTGGATGAATGGGGCAGCACCTGTATAGAAGCAGGGGAAGAGAGAATGGGATAGGGGGTATTGTAGGAGAAACCAGGAAAGGAGATAATATTTGAAATGTAAATACACAAAATATTTAAAAGTAAAAAAATGTTCAGTATCCTTAGTCATCAGGAAAATACAAATCAAACATCCCTGAAATTCCACCTCACGCCCATCAGAATGGCTAAGATAAAAAACTCAAGTGACAGCAAATGCTGACAAGGATGTGGAGAAACTGGAACACTCTTCCATTTCTGCTGGGATTGCAAGATGATATAACCACTCTGGAAATAAGTCTGGTGGTCCTTAGAAAATTGCAAATAATTTTACCTGAGGCCCCAGTTATCCACCTCCAGGGTATATACACAAATGATGTTCCAACAAATAGCAAGGGTACATGTTCCACTAAGTTCATAACAATCTTATTTATAATAAGCAGAAGCTGAAAATAACCTAGAGGTAATCTCAAGAGAGGAATGTGTTCAGTCAATGTGGTATATTTACACAATGGAATACTACTTAGCTATTAAATACAATTTCTTCACAAAATTCTGAGGCCAAGAAATGGAATGTAAAATTATCATCCTTTGTGAGGTAACGCAGTCAAACACACACACACACACACACACACACACACACACACACACACACACATACACAGAGAGAGGGGGGGGCATGTAATCTATTATATGAGGATATTATCCAAAAGGAGCCTGGGGATTTTCCATTATACAACTCTTATACCATATTAAACCCAAGAAGAAAGAAGACCACACCAAAGTGTGGATGCTGCAGTCCTACTCAAAGGGAAAAATGAAATAATCTTTGGAAGTAGAGGGAGAGAGGGATCTGGAAGGGAGGGAGGAGTGGAAGGGGAAAAGGGCAGCGGGTCATATGAGTACTGAGGAGGACAGAAGTAGAGAGGCTCATGGATTTGCAAGGAGAGTAGCAGTTGAGGAGGTGTAACTGGTTTTAGCCACTAGAATGTTCCAGATGCTATGGACCCAAGAGGTTCCCTGGCCACAATAGGAAGGACATTATCTGAAATACCTAACAAATTGGAGATTGACCCTGTAGAGACCCCATCTAGTGGATAGGAATGGCTCCCGAGTTGAGCAATGGGGCTACACATCCACCTGAAAAATAATTCTGAATTGCACTTGATAAAAGGAAGTGCAGGGACAAAGAGTGGAGCAGACATTCAAAGGAAAAACATACAGAGACTGCCCTACCTATGCATCTATCCCTTCTGCAGACACCAAACCCAGACACTATTGCTGATGCAAATAAGCATTTGCTTATAGGAGCCTGATATAGCTGTAACAGAGAAGTTGAGCTAGAGCCTTACCAATAGAGATGCATATACAAACAGCTTCATCTACATATTCAAAGCAGTGGACAATTCATCTAGAAAAAGTTTAAAATGAAAAATACTGGAGTTAAATAATCTTATGAATCAAATTAATATAACAAATATATACAGATCATTATGCTAAACATTAAAGAATAAACTTCTTTTTTAGCAACTCACACAGATTTCTCAAAAATCTACCTACTCAGAAACAAGGAAAATCTCAAAAGATCCAGGAAATTTTAAATAACTCATTACACTCTACCCGATCACCATGTATTAATGATGGATCATATACAAAGAGAACCATAGAAGGTTTACAAACTCATGGGGGATAAACAACTCTTAGGTTAGTGAAATAATGGATCACAACAAAAATTTTAAAAATGTAGAATCTCTAGAATTCAATGAACATCTCTACACAACAATCTCAAATATCGGGGACACAAGGCAAGAGCTGCTTAAAGAAAAGTTAATAACACTAAGTATTTACTTAAGAATACTGGCAAGTTAACAGCACATCTAAAAGCTCAGCAACAATAAGAAAATGTTTAAATATACCCTAGGAAATTAGATGGCAATAAATTATGAAAATGAGGGATGAAATTAATAATATAAAAAGATAATGACAGAAAGATTTAGAAAATATAAAATTTTAATATATTCAACAAGATAGGATGACCATTATCCAATGAATAAAAACATCATAGAAAAAAATCCAAAATAGTAAAGAAAGAAAGAAAGAAAGAAAGAAAGAAAGAAAGAAAGAAAGAAAGAAAGAAAGAAGGAAAATAGCAGACACTGAAATGGAATTATTAGAATATACTTTAAAATCTAGCATTCCATAAAATCTAATAAAATCTAACAAATATGATTATTTGTCTGATATGTAACACTTACTATTGCGAAGTCATGGCCAGACATGCAGTTTTCATAGATCAATATCCCCCATTGAAATAGAACCACTCATTTAAATACTCTCAAACTCAGCAAAGCCTATGTTTTAAGTAAAACTTCAACCAGAATTTCAAAGACATAACACCAGTACATCCTAAATTATTCTACAAAATAGATACAGAAGGATTATTTCCCAGCTCATTTTCTGAATCTATAGTTACCTTAACACACAAACTACATAAAGTTTCAATGGAGAGAGGGAATTATAGATTAATTTCCCTAAAAAATAAACATGTTAAATTATTCAACAAAATACTTGCAAACTACATTCAAGAACAGAGCAAAATATTATCCAGCTCATCATGATAAACACTTGTATAATTCCTAATGCAAGAAACATACCTAAAGATTCTAAAGATAATTTATAGCAAGTTTATAACCAAGATAAATATTGACATAATTCCAAATATATGAAACACACCTAAAGTTTCAAAGACAACTTATAGCAAGATTATAGCCAGCCAAGTTGGATGCCTCAGTACTTATTTTTTTTTCTTTTTTTCAACTTTTATTAGATATTTTCTTCATTTATATTTCAAGTGTTATCCAGAAAGTTCCCTATACCCTCCCCCTCCCGGCCTTGCTCCCCTACCCATCCGCTCCCACCCCTTGGCCCCGGCATTCCCCTGTATTGGGGCATATAAAGTCTGCATAACCAAGGGGCCTCTCTTCCCACTGATGGCCAACTAGGCCATCCTCTTCTATATATGCAGCTAGAGACACGAGCCCAGGGGGTACTAGTTAGTTCATGGTTATTCTTCCACCTAGAGGGTTGAAGACCCCTTCAGCTCCTTG
>LR753544.1:56526-102003 GCA_902729485.2 Mus minutoides | reverse complement strand
GGGGAACAAAATTTACTTGGCAACAAATACAGAGACAAGGTGTGAAGCAGAGACTGAAGGAATGGCCATGCAGAGACTACCAAATGTGGAGACTCATTTCATTTACAGACACAAAACCCAGAGACTGTCTTGGATGCTGAGAGTGTTTGCAGACAGGAGTCTGATATACCTATCTAGTGAGAAGCTCTACCAGAACCTGACAAATACAAACACAGAGAGATTCACATGCAACCATTGGACTGAGCAGGGGATCCCCAAATGAGGGGTTAGAGTAAGGCCTGAAGGAGCTGGAGGGGTTTGCAACACCATAGGAAGAGCAATATTATCAACCAACCATACCACACAGAGCTCGGGTATACATGGAGGGACCATGTTCCAGCCGTATATGTAGCCCAAGATGGCCTTGTTGGGCATCAATGGGAGGAAAGGCCCTTGGTCCTGTGAAGGCTCGTTTTCCCAGTTTAGAGAAATGCTAGGACAGGAAGTCGGGTGTGGGTGGGTGAAAAGGGAAACATCCATATAAAAGCAGGTCTGGGAGATAGATGGTTCCAGAGGAAACAGGAAAGGGGATAACATTTAAAATTTAAATAAAGAAAATATCCAATGAATATTAAAACATGTTATATCCACATTTAAATATAAATTTCTATAATAATAATAATAATAATAATAATAGCCATTATTCATATTGGTAACAATTAGGGCCAAGGGGTATATAATTTCACTGATGATGTGAGTTTGAACTTATAAAGAAACTATGAAAATCAATATAGAAATTTCTAAGAAAATTGGGATTAGATTTACCATCAAACCTAGCTTCAGCACTCTTACATATGCACCAAAAATATATTCTAACTTAACACAGTGACACTTGCTATATTAAGTTCTTTTTAGTTTTATTTAAAAGAACCAGAAAATGAAAACAACATTGTCTTTGTCAGGGTTTCTATTCCTGGACAAACATCATGATCAAGAAGCAAGTTGGGGAGGAAAGGGTTTATTCAGCTTACAATTCCATACAGCTGTTCATCACCAAGGAAGTCAGGACTGGAACTCAAGCATGTCAGGAAGCAGGAGCTGGTGTAGAGGACATGGAAGGATGTTCTTTACTTGCTTGCTTCCCCTGGCTTTTCAGCTTGCTATCTTATAGAACCAAGACTACCAGCCCAGAGATGGTCCCACCCACAAGGGGCCTTTCCCCCTTGATCACAAATTGAGAAAATGCCTTACAGTTGGATCTCATAGAGGCATTTCCTCAACTGAAGCTCCTTTCTTTGTGATAACTCCAGCTGTGTCAAGTTGACACAAAACTAGCCAGTACAATCCTAGATGTACTTCAACTCAAGAAAGGATAAAGAAAATATACTACATTTACACAACACAGGAACTGGGTAATAAGGTGTTTTCAAATGAGGATGAACAAATACTACACAGATGCTGCAAGTAAATAGCCTTAGGAAGTCAATTAACATAGGAAAAGTTGTGAAAATAAGTGGGAATAAGGGGGTAAAAGAATGGTGAAATACTGTGGGGTAAAGTGTCAGAGAGGCCTGGGAGTGAGACTGGAAATTGATGAGGAGCTGCTTTGGGACTAGCCTGAGGCCTGGGAAAGGTAAGGATACAGGGAATATACAGTGATGACACTAGGTAAGGTTCTAAGTAGAAATGGATATATAAACTTAATTGTCTACTCTCTCTAGATAGGCAGAATGGAAGAAACCTTCGACCAAATATTTGTCATGATTATTTGCAGGGATAAAGATGGAGCAGAATCTGTGCGACTTGCAAACCAATAATTTTCCCAAAATCTATGATAGAGACAAAATCTACCACTATTAATATTAATAGTACTGATATGCTTGCAAACAGAAATGTAGCAGAACACTCTCTTGGTGGGCTTCATGTAGCAGCCGGTGTAAATAGTTGGAGGAATGAACAGAAAATGTCATGATGAGTTTATCTAGTATTCTATAAATTTTGGAATAGTCATACATGAACTAAAGAGTCAAAGACACTACAAGAATACCTATAACATCAAACCATCTGGGCCTCTAGGAATTCATAAAGACTAGATCACCAACTGGGGAGCATGCCAAGACTTGAACTAGGCTCCCTAAACATAAATAGCAAATGTTCAGCTTTTTCTTCATCTGGGTCCTGTCACAAGAGAAGCAAACTTCGTTTCAGTCTTAATGACCTGCAATAGGATTTCATTTCCCTACTTGGGCTGCCACACTGGGCCTCACCACTAGTCCTTCTTTGAACACATAACACATGGTGGAGCAGTATCCAAGGGGAATCTTTCCTTCTCTAATGGGAAGATTAGGGTATATGAGGGGGATGGATTTGTAAGAATGGGACTGGCAGAGAAGAGGGATGGGGCAATGTGAGTAGAGTGTAAAGTGAATAAAAGGTAAAGTATTGGAAATGAATAACATTCCTATTTTTAATAAAATTGAAAAGCACAAACATGTCATAATGCAGTAATCTTTAGTATTCTAAAGAAATATTCAGGAAAAATATCATTTTTCCAAGAATCTATAATAACCAGACAAAAATACAGTTCAAGAGAGTATATTATTTTAAATAACAGTATATATGAAGGTTTTTACTCCTTAACAAGATATATCTTTTATTTTTTCACAAAGGACTTTTGAGAACTATGTTAATATGGGAGAAAAATTCAATCTGAATATTTTGATAAATGATAATCTTACTTGTCATGTTGGAAATTTCATTTTCTAGGCAGGGGCTACAATCAAAACAGCAGATGTCCTTTCCTTCTTGAGGAGATTTTCTGAGACCTGGTCTGCAAGCCATACTACATGTTGAGGGTAGAATCTATGAAAAATTATATGCATTATAAAATAAGGACAATATTCTTATGGACAAAAACCCAGTGACTCACATAACAGAGATCCAATGAAAGACCTCGTTAAACACACATATATCATATTTTTTTATGTTTTGTTTTTTAAAGACAAAATGTATGACTGTATGATGATTTATATATTAAGAAATAACAAAAAAGGGTGTAGGAATATGATTATATCTGCGACAGTGTATAGTAAGTCAATAAATGAAGAAATATTAAGTATTTATTCCCTGGCAAACAAAACAGGACGATATTTTAGGTAATTATGCTACATGTTAAGCATTAAAATTATGACTAAGTTACCTGATCCATATCTGTAGCCCACTCTATCATTTCCTTAGACATATATAGCTGCTGATGACCTGGAAGATGACCTGAAAATCTTCCTATTTTCAGTTTAAGTCCATAATCTTTGAGAAAATCCATTATATAGAAAATGTCATACTCTGTATCCTGTTTCAAGTTATGGTTCATGTTGACTAGGTCTCCAGCAGGATTTATAAATTGTAATGTCTTCAGAATAGAAAACATCTAAAGCACATTTGTCATTTTAGTTTCAACTAGACTTCCACAATAAAATATGAAGTATTACATTTAGAAAGTTATCAATTATTATTATCCTTTCCAAAAATCTTTTGCAAGAATTTTTCAGTACTAAATTCAAAAATAAATTTAACCTAGATGTAAATTTAGTCACATTTTGTTTACTAATACAATTTTCTTAATGAACTTTGTACTTTAAAACCTACACTCTTGATTTTTATGATTGGATAGTAATGACACATACTCAATGTTTTTATTACGGCCAACAGAGTTATTTGATCATAGGCAATAGAATAGAAATTAATAAGTGAAATAAATGCAAAAGTACTTGATAGTTTCTGGGATCTATTTAATAAATTAATCAGCAACTTTTGAGTAATGTTAAAGACAAGTCATTTCATTATTTCTATTTATGAATTTCATAAGAAAAAATTAATACATGAAACACCTATGTGCTTTAAATACCTGGAAAAATTATAACTTAGATTGTGAATGCTGACTTGCATACCACTGTTGACTGTATCATATTATATGACAGTAACATGTTCTGCCACCTATGCAGTAATAGAGGTCAGAACTATGTACTTTTATGGGTGAAATTTCTTATTGATATGGCTTTAGTCCATGTGGTTCTAATAAAACACTCAAGCAATACAAATGTCATTTAGTGTAAGATTCATTACCTTCCAAGAGTCAAATTCCAGTTCCCTCCCAGCATTCTTTGACCATGTGTCTACTTGTTGCAGAAGCATCTCATGGAGTGAGTGGGCCACAGCATATATAGCATTGTATAAGTTATAACAGATATCACTCATGGCCATTCCAATTGGTGTCATGAATAACCATTTAAATACAGTTTCAGCTGGACAGTTTTTCAGCTTCTTACAATGAGATGGTGGCAAAGAACATCTAAAATATGTCCACCATAGTTTGGCAAAGGAAAATTCACTACTGTAGTTTGATGGGTGTACTGTTTGGATAAATTGTTCAAAACCAGATATTTCAGATTGCTGGTGTGAAAAAATGAAAGTCCCCATGGAGGAATATAGCAAGAAATCTCCTATAACTGTGATCATATCAAATTGTGATGCACTAACCCAGATTCTAAAAATGCCTTGAGATTTCCACAAAATAAGGAAAACCTTTATGGCAGAGTCGTGGTCTCCATAAACTATCACAACTTTTGCTGACGACATTACAATTTTCCTATAATTCATATGATACTCTTTAAGGGCCATGGAATTGTCAGTTTGGATAATTATCACAACTGATAAACAGACAATGTGTTTTTGCATTTCTCCTCTCAATTCAGAAAGGAATTCAATTCCATGGTCATCATTTGAAACAATCAGTCCTATCCAGTTCCATCTGAAATGAACCAATAAGGACACCATGCCTAGTGGTAGAGATGTGTCCTTTGGAGATATTTGGTAAAGATGAGGAAATTTTTCATTATCACTTAGAGGAAGATGAAAATGGCCACAATGAAGCTAAAAAATACAGAACATAGGCAAGAATATGAACATGATGGAATGCAGAGATATTCTTGTAAGATCGGAATGTGCTTGACCAAAATGTATTCATACTAGAAAGTATTTATTCTTCATTTCATTATTACACTTGTATCCAACTTCTTGTGATTCTCTAAACAGTAGAAGTGTACTGAGTCTTCTGGTATAAAATTTCACAATACTGCTGTCTCCTATTCCCATTTATGATAAAGTTGTTTTGTTTGCCACAAAATATATCTATGTATGTATGCTTGATTAATCATAATAAACACAATCGCTTTCTCTGCCTTTTAAACTGCATTCATACTCAGAAAGTCTCACTATGGTGAGAAAGTATTTACTTTAAATTAATCCATCTTGACATACCTCAGGAATTCTGGACATGAACAGGAATGGTCCTAGTTTTATAGATACTGCCCATAGAGGAGCTGTAAGTATAATTAAATATCTTCTCTCATTTGTGCAGTAGTAATTAGGAGTAAATTCGTCACGTTTGAAACCCAAACCAGTTTTCCCTCCATATTTTAGTAGAACACATTCAATATTAACTACCAGAGAAATGTTGGGTAAAATATGGCAGTTCTTATTTACTTCTTCCAAGGCAAGATAAACAGAGAAAATCAAATGGTTGGTCTTGGGTGTCACGCTGAAAACAGAGCAGTAGAGAATATAATTCCTAAAACTGCAGAAGCATGAGCCTGAGAAAATTCTAGCATACAGTGAGGAAATCAACACAAAAAACGCACAGTTATGTACTGGTTTTAACTTACAGGAAAGGGGATATAGAATAAGTTTACATTAAGTTCCCCAAATACATAAAAAATAAATCTCTCTTGTTTTATACAGCATATGAACACAGATCATAAGGCTATTACAAGCCTTCTTCTCCATGTTCATAATGTTGGCATTGTTTATGGTTAGGTGTAATGTGAAGAAATATGATCACATTGCACTTTCTCCTATAATCTATGTTTTTCTAATATTAATGATGTTACTCAGAAATACCTAAAACACAACTGTAAAATTTTACTAGTACATATTTAGGCAGAATATCTCTTCATACTTCCAATCCCATATCCACACAAGATTCCCATTGATGATTTTAATTTGTATTAAGTTTTATTGTCTCTCCACCATCATGGTCATGTTTTTGAGAATCCTAATTTATTCACACTGGTCTAATATTATACTGTTTTGCAAGTAGATCATAAAAATGTAGGTGTAACAGTAACTCAATATTTTCTTTCTGAAAATACCTGGCATATTTAACTGTGCTGTAATGTTTATAGTAATGATATAAATGTCCAAGTATTGGTAACAAATTAACAGTGAATAACTGTACAACAATCTATTTTGTGTAGGCACAATATAGCATGAGAAACATACATTGTTTTGGAATCATATCTGCTTTGCAAAAAATGCTTTATAGGAAATGATATATAATTATATATATATATATATATATATATATATATATATATATATATATATATATATATACACTCACTACACTCACACACATATTTGTAATGATCATGACCACAGAAAAACTTAAAAACTGAGTATGCACTGAAAAGTTATTTTCTACATAAAATGTTACTTTTTGTTGTTAACGTTTAGATAAGAAATTATTGCCTTGATATTTTTCTTATGAATAATAAGTAAAAAGAAATAAAAACACTTCTCTAGATAACCCTCCTTATGAAACATCCTGAAAATACATACAGTAAACTTTCCTGGTGTTTAAATTCTTAGCGTGCTACACATAAAATTTCACCTTCATTTAAAAGAGAACACTTAGACATATTGTCTCTGCTAGAAAAATTTGAAAGTACATTAAATGAATTACAAAAATTATTTACTTACATATGACAAGGCTTATATGAAATAGTATCTAGCTCATCACGAGCTAATGGGAGATGTGCAAATGTGTTTCTGAAGATGTTTTTTGTTTGTTTGTTTGGTTGGTTGGTTGGTTTGGTTTTTTCGAGGCTGGGTTTCTCTGTATAGCCCTGGCTTGTGCCATCACTGCCTGACATCTGAAGGTGTTCTTGTTCAAACTATTCTCCTACATTCATTCTAATCTATATCTGAGCATTTGGATTTCTAGTTAATCTCCATTCTACATTGGACTTTGATTACTGATATTTATTGTTAAATACTTATTTTCTCTATTATATCTACCTATGGCTCTATCTATTCTTTCCAAATATTTTTCTTTATTCTAATCCAAAGCAAAAAAATATTCATCATATCCATTTTTATTTTATTCTGATATATTCTATTTAAAAGTGAGTAGAATCTTGATCTCTAAGTGTCAATGTCACTGTGCTAATCTCTCTCTCTCTCATAAATACACACACACACATACACACACACACACACACACACACATATCCATTTAAAACATGAAATTGTTGAAACTTTGAAATCTACTTTTTGATAAATATCCTACAACATTGTGAAGAAATTATCACAATTTCTTCAAATGAAGTCTCAAATACAGTAACCCCATTTAAAAAGAGATATTACAGAAATGTATATCAATTTATATAAAATGCATTCAATCCCAAGAATCCAAACATGTTTGATGTTACTAGGAAAGCAGAAATAAATTTAACATGTTGAATGAGTGGGGTAGATGTAAATATACAGTAATAATGAGAAATAAAATTTTGAATCTGTAAATGACAGGCTTGGTAATGGAAAATTCTGTAACCATAGTAATCCTCTCTCAGACACTGTCAGATATCACAGACAACATATTTTATTCTTGCACTGAAAAATAGAAAAAAAACAAGTAATAGCTTTTATGGGCATATTTCCTTGTAATAAATTAGCAAATTATCTACTGGAATAGCTAGATGCTTTATAAGTTTTAAATTGATAAATTTGCATAAGATTCTGAAATTAATACAAAAAATAAATGGCAGAACAAAATGAAACAGAATGTCAAAAAAAAAAAAAAAAAAAAGAGAAAGTTTTCCTTGTTCGTCCTGACTTCTGCTACAGGATTCATAGACCACCAAATTTTGAAATTAAGGTAGATAAATTATTTGAACATAATCTGTCTATTTTCTTAATTATGTGACTAAAAATAAGGGCATATATCCATATGGCTGAGGTGCAAGAATTGGGCATCCATGCTGATAGATGAAATATTAGCAGACCAATAAAGACCAGTATATTTTAGACTATATGAAATAAGCCAAAAACAATATTTATTCTAATTTTTCTATGTTAAATCCCAAGAAATAATAAGTTGGAAATTGGCACATTGTGGGAGTTTCTCTAATATCAAGGTCAATATGGTGGGCCATTCATTCAACATTTACCTAGAAATTGTAACTCAAAAATGAAAAACATTAAGAACTCATAAAACAACCAGAATTGAAAAAAAAATTACCACCATTGAAACATAAAATAAATTTTGATTATCTTCTAGAAAGGAAGAGCCAGAAGATACATGGTATTATGGTCTACATTCCAGCATCTCTATAATGTCTTGTCTCTATGATAAAGTAAAATATGTAAAGGAAGTATGCACTTACTTCTTGTCTAGATTCCAACGGAAGTAATCATTCCTCACATAACCATGCTTTGTGGAAATAGAAAAGAAACAATAAGTTTCTTTATCTCCTAGATTATTTTCTCTGTCTTTTATTCTCCAAAAGCATCTGGGGTCACTCAAATGACAAAAAATAAAGGAAATCTTCAAAAACCAGAAAACAGAGATCAAAGAGAGCATCTTTTTCCTGTCCACAAGATATCTGCCTGAGCAAAATGCAGCATATACATTCAGATAGACAGAATCTCATGTATTAATATTTTGTGAACCCACCCAAGTGCCACTATTTATTACTGTACCTACTACTAAAGTACAAATGTACTTCTCTTAGCAATACTTACTTCTCAGTTCCTTGTTTGTCTCTGGAGGATTCTTAAGCACTCTATGTCCTTAGGCTCTGCATCTGAGTTCATATGTTCAGGTAACAAATAAGTGGTAATAACTTCCTTCATGATTATCCTTTTCATTCATGTCTCTTATGATTCCATCCATGTCAGTAGACATGAACATCAAACATGATTCCTCTCCGGCAAATTTTCTAACAAGCCAAGTCCATCAAACCAGTTTTCTGATGACCATTTGAAACAGTTAACTCAGATTACATCAGGTGTTCCAAATGAGCTTTACTAGAAATGATGCCAATGACTCCATCTGAACTCAGTTGAATTCAGTAATAAACAAAATAACAATAACATGCAATGCCTGCATGTGTCCCTAAAATTTTAATTAATTTTATAAGGTGTCTTATAGGGTGTTTTCCTCTTTCTTTAATATATAACTATAAATTGAATTACTTTTCTGTCAGTGTTATGGAAGAATAAGTAATTTTAGTTTGTAAAAACTGATTTTGTAGGGAATTTATGGCTAGTAAAATTTTCTTTCATTTTTCTTAGAAATTTACACAACAAGTTGAATATACAGAATATCATTCTTAATTAACCTCAATTTTTGTTAACATGAATTGTTAAACTGATTAAGAATTCCAGTATATTTTAATGTAAGAGCTTTTTTCATGATTCATCATTACAATGGACATAAACCCAAGATTATATTCATTTTCAATTACCATTTCAAGTTAGTTATAATCATTTTTATTTATTCTCCATCTGTGGTAGTTTATTTTATGGAAGATTTTGTTAGTGATATATATATATATATATAAGCAAAAGGAAGCAAAAATTATCCCCTAAAGGAGTGAAAAATCTCACTCTAAAAGACAGCTAAAATACTCAGTGTATATGGCTGGACATATAATCCTCTGATCATTATTTTTATTAGTATTATTTGTTAGAATATATTTTCAAAAATATATGTGTTTTGCCATTCAGAAGCTTTTGTGGGTTTTTTTTTTTTGCCTTTTCTTAGTTCCTATATTATATTGCATTGGCCTGACTGTCATATCTTAAATAACTTAATTTTTTTTTAGTTCTTTGATAGCCTTTAGTTTTGCACCATTTTTGATTATAATAATATTCTTCCTAATTCTTTTTATTCCCACACTTATCATCCATAAAACTTTGGGTCCATACATTTTTACATCTATGAATCCTTCTTTTTGCTGGAAAAAGTGTTTAGGATAAGTGATCATTCAACGAAAGACAGTCACATTATTTGAGTTTGGAGTATATTAAAAAATAAAAATCTTTATCTCCTAGAGACTAAAATTTCCTTTCATTAATACCAATGATGGAATTGTGTATGCAGGTCTCATCTTCACATTTGGAAGTGATCTTTCTTAGATTTGCAAGGCTTTGTGTTGCCTGGTAAAGTCCCTAGGACTTTATATATGCCCTGGTGCGTCTAAGACTACATTTTCTTCTAGTCATCTACAACTCTGTAACTTACATTCAGTCTGCTCAGATTACTGCACTAATTCCCTTGCCCTGAAGAACATGGATTAACAATGATATCCTCAGACTAGAATATTATGTAATTTTTAATTATCACCACTTCACTACAGTCACTTCTCTCTGTTAATTATCATATACAAATAAAAAGAAATTTATAAGACAGTTGCGGAGAGCTCTCTTGGATTATGCAATTAATTTAAGGAATTTTGGATTCTATTCCCCCTGGAGGTCCCTCAACAAGTGGAGCAGGGGCTATCCTGTGTTGTCTGCCTGTGGTTCATGTTCCCCTAAGTGGTCTGAGTTTTCTGGCCTCAATTGGAGCATATGTGCCTAGTCCTGCAGTGACTTGATATTCCAGAATGGGATGGCACCCAGTGTGCTAAGCCTCCTCTTCTCAGAGGAAAACATTTCTTAGAGTGTTACTCTTTTGAGCAGAAACCATGACCAAAGAAACAGTTTTATGGACAACATTTAATTGGGGCTAGCTTACAAGTTAAGGTAAGATTATGAGAGCATCCAAATGGTGCAGGGGAGCTGAGATTTTCAAATGCAAACAGGAAAAGACTGTACAGCAATCTTGAATCCCATGCCCACATTGACAGACTTCATATAATAAGACTACCATTATTATTTGGTCTGTCCATATGAAGTTTACCTTTTGATTTCTGTCTGCACCTGGAAGTTAACCCTGTGCTATAGATCACCTCCACACTATCCTGCCCCAGGGCAGCTTGTCTTTCAGGAGCACTGACACACATAAGATTAGAGGCTCACAAGAGGTTCCAGTCAGACAGAGCAAGAATAGCATCAGAGGTAACCAGATGGTGAGAGGCAAGACAAAGAACAGAAGTGAAAGAAGCCAAGGCTACTTGGCATCATAAGAACCCAGTTCTCACATAAGAAGCCCTTCATAACACCACACACCTAAAATGCAAGATTGTAAAATTCTCGTTTTTTATTGGATTTTTGTAAGGTTTAGGTATCAGAGCATTTGTGACTTCATAGAATGAATTAGGTAGCATTCCTCTGTTTCTATCTTCTGGAATATTTAGAGGTGTATTGGTATTATCTCTTTGTTAAAGGTCTGGTAGAATTCTGCACTAAAGCCAGCTGACCCTGATCTGGGTTGTTTGTTTGTTTGTTTGTTTTGTTTTGTTTTGTTTTGTTTTTGGTTGGTAGGTTTTGAATGATATTCTTTAGGTCATATGGGCCTGTTTAGATAGTTTATCTGCTCTTAACTTAAATTTAGTATGTGGAATCTGTCTTGAAAATCATCAGTCTTATCTACATTTTCCAGTTATGTTGAGTAGAGGCTTTGTAATTGAATCTGATGATTTTTTTTTTTTACTTTCCTCAGTTCCTGTTGTTATGTCTTTCTTTTCATTTCTGATTTTGTTAATTTAGATAATATCTCTGGGTCCTTTGGTTTGCTTATCTAGTAGTTTATCTTTCTTGTTGATATTTTCAATGAAATAGCTTTTGTTTTCTTGATTTTCTGTATTGTTCACTTTTTTTTCCATTTGGTTGATTCCTGCCCTGAGTTTGACTATTCCCTGCTTTCTATTCCTCTTTGGTGCGGCTTTCCCCCCCCCCCCCCCCCCCCCCCCCCCCCCCTGGTGGTTTTATTTTGTTTGGGTTGGTTTTTTTTTTTTTTTTTTTGTGCCAGTTTTGTTTGTCCTTTTTTTTTTTTTTTTTTTTTTTTTTTTTTTTTTTTTTTTTTTTTTTTTTTTTTTTTTTTTTTTTTTTCTTTTTTTTTTCTTTTTTTTTTTTTCTCTCCCCGTTTTTTTTTTTTTCCTCCTTTTTTTTTTCTTTTTTTTGGCTTTTCCCCCCCCCCCCCCCCCCAGAGCTCTCCAGTGTGTTGTTAAGTTGGTAGTGTAAGATTTCTTCACTTGTTTACCAGGGCACTTAGTGTCATGACTTTTCCTCTTACCACTGCTTTAATTTTACCCCATAAATTTGGGTATGCTGTTTTATCATTTTCATTGAATTCCAGAAGTTCTTTACATTTTTTTTCTTTATTTCTTCCATGTCTGAACTATCAGCAAGTAGAGAGTTGTTCAGTTTCCATGTATGTGGGTTTTTGTTTGTTTGTTTGTTTGTTTGTTTGTTTGTTTTCTTGTTCTTGAAGACTGAATCTTAGTTCATAGTTATCTGATATGATGCCTGGGATTATTTAAATCTTCTAAATCTGTTGAGGCTTGTTTTGTGACTGATTATATGGTACATTTTGGGGAAAGTACTATTAGGTGCTGTGAAGATATATTATCTTGTTTTAGGGAGAAATCTTTTATATCCATTTGGTTCATAACTTTATAGTTTTACTGTGTCTCTATTTAGTTTATGTTTCAATTATCTGTCTCTTAGTAAGAATGGAAATTGGAGACTCCTACTATGATTGTATGGGGTCAATCTGTGTTTTTCAGTCTGATAGCTTGGGTCTTTTATTGGGGTTTTGGAACCATTGATCTTGAGAGATATTAAAGAGAGATGATTGTTAATTCCAGCTATATTTGTTATTATAGGTGACAATATGTAAATGTGATTCTCTCCTTTTTTCTTTTTTGTAAGAAAATTAATATCTTGTTTTTTTCTTTGGTGTAGATTCCCACCTTGTATTGGAATTTTCCTTCTAGAATCCTCTGTATGGATGGATTAGTAAATAGATACTGTTTGAATTTGGTTTTGTCCTAGAATATTTTGGTTTTTCCATCTATGTTAATAAAGAGTTTTCTTGGGTAGCCTGGGCTTACATTGTGTTCTCTTAGGGTCTGCATGACCTCAGGCCAGGCTCTGCTGGATTTTATTATGTTATTTGAAAAGTCTGGTATAATTCTTATAGGTCTCTTTTACGTATTACTTGTTCATTTTCCTTGCTAATTTAAATATTCTTTATTATATGAATTAACTATTTTGATTATTATATGAAAAAAAAGGGATTTTCTTTTCTGGTCTAATCTATTAGTTGGTATATCTGCTTCTTATGCTTTTATAATTTTCTCTTGCTTTAAGTTGGTGAAGTTTTCTTTTAGGATTATGTTGACAATATTTTTGGGCCCTTTGAGCTGAGAATCTTCTCTCTCTCCTATTACTATTATTCTTAGATTTAATCTTTTCATAGTGCACTTAATGTTCTGCATTAGAAGTGATTTTTTGTTGTTGTTTTGATTTTTCTTTGACAGTTGTATTAATATATTCTTAGGGTTGTTCTACATCATGATGAAACTGATACTTTGGAATCTGGCTGGGAATTTTTTCTACATTTGTTGATGGTGCATGTAATACATGACCACATCATCATTGGTTGCAGCAAAGGTTGAGTCTTGTCCTTCTATTGGGTCCTAGGACATATGTACTCTGGTTTTTTTTGTTTGTTTGTTTGTTTGTTTGTTTGTTTTGTTTTGGTTTGGTTTGTTTTTTTTATTACTTGTTTTATTAGATATTTTCTTAATTTACATTTCAAATGCTGTTCTGAAAGTCCCATCCCCTCACTCCCCTCCCTGCTCCCCTGCTCACCCACTCCCACTTCTTGGCCCTGGCATTCCCCTGTATTGGGGCATATAAAGATTGCAGTACCAAGGGGCCTCTCCTCCCAATGATGGCTGACTAGGCCATCTTCTGTTACATATGATGCTAGAGACACGAGTTCTGGGGGTTCTGTTTAGTTCATATTGTTCCTCTTCTAGGGTGGCAGACCCCTTCAACTCCTGGTGTTCTATCTCTAGCTTCTCCACTGTGGGCCCTGTGCTCCCTCTTGTGAGCATCCATTTCTGTGGGAGTCAGCTATATCAGGGTCCCTTCAGTAAACACTTGCTGTCCTATGCAATAGTGTCTGAGTTTAGTGACTGATTATGGGATGAATCCCCAGTGGGTTAGTCTCTGTTTGGTCCATCCTTTCATCTTAGCTCTAAACTTTGTCTCTGTAACTCCTTTCATGGGTATTTTGTTTCCTATTCACAGGAGGAATGAAGTATCCACACGTTGGTCTTCCTTCTTGATTTTCATGTGTTTTGCAGATTGTATCTTGGGTGTTCTAAGTATTTGGGCTAATATCCATTTATCAGTGAGCGCATATCCAATGACTTCTTTTGCGATTGGGTTACCTCACTAAGGATTATGCCTTCCAGATTCATCCATTTGCCCAAGAATTTCATAAATTTATTTTTTAATAGCAGAATAGTATTCTATTGTGTAAATGTACCATATTTTCTTTATCCATTCCTCTGTTGAGGGACATGTGGGTTCTTTCCAGCTTCTGGCTATTATAAATAAGGCTGCTATGAACATAGTGGAGCATGTGTCCTTTTTACCAGTTGGAACATCTTCTGGGTATATGCCCAGGAGAGGTTTTGCTGGATCCTCTGGTAGTACTATGTCCAATTTTCTGAGATAACGCCAGACTGACTTCCAGAGATGTTGTACAAGCTTTCAATCCCACCAGCAATGGAGGAGTGTTCCTCTTTCTCCACATCCTCTCCAGCATCTGCTGTCACCTAAATTTTTGATCTTAGCCATTCTGACTGGTGTGAGGTGGAATCTCAGTGTTGTTTTGATTTGCATTTTCCCTGATGATTAAGGATGTTGAACATTTTTTCAGATGTTTCTCAGCCATTCGGATTTCCTCAATTGAGAATTATTTGTTTAGCTCTGTACCCCATTTTTAATGGGGTTATTCATTTTTCTGGAGTCTAGCTTCTTTAGCTCTTTGTAGCTTTTGGATATTAGTCCCCTATCAGATTTAGGATTGGTAAAAATCCTCTCCCAATCCGTTGGTGACCTTTTTGTCTTGCTGACTGTGTCTTTTGCCTTACAGAAGCGTTGCAATTTCATAAGGTCCCATTTGTCAATTCTTGATCGGACCACACAGGTCATTGCTGTTCTGTTTAGGAATCTTTCTCCTGTGTCCATATCTTCGAGGTTTTTCCTCACTTGTTGCAGCATCCAATTTTATTGTAGCTTTCCTGGCCAGGAATTTTTGGGATGCATTCAATGAAATCTCCTGACATTCAGTATGCTGATATTCTGCAGTGTCTAAATCAGTTTTCTTCCTGTCTACCATAGCACCAAGTGCAAGGCATTGGTTGCTCTGGAGGTTTCTGTATCTTGGACTCTAGTGCAATATTACTTCTTTGTTTCTTTGCCTCAAAGTGCTACATTATTTTGTTACGACAATAGAAAATTTCTTTTTTACAAATTCAGGAAAATACATTATAAAACTTATAATCTTAATCAAATTTAACTACTTGCATAGCTTTTCAAACACATTTATATCAGCACAAAATGCTTTCTACTACTCAAATGTTATATCAAAATTTGAAGATTCTACCATTTAATAATATAGAATATAATATGAATAATAAATCCTAATATATGACCTGGAACTCAATCTACTGTATCAAATTATTTAATCATACTGGTTTTATTTTTACTCTTTAATTGACTGGCTTCAAGCAATTAGATCTTCAAATTAGAAATTATGTCATTTGATATCTATTTCAAGTATTATTTTAAAACATCAGTACTTTCCAGAAGAAATATTGCTATATGGATAAAGTATACAAAAACAAATAAATAACAGAACCCTTTAAAAGGAGCTCCTGAAAATTTTGCAAAGATTAATTAAATAATTTTGTATATGACACGATGTCACAGCCCTTAGGATGATTAGAATTATGGGGTTTTATATTAATAATTTGCTATCAATTTATCTTGAATATTGATCATCAAAAATGATTTTCAGGATTTATATTGTAACAGTGTTGAAAACCTTATGGAGAAAGATACAAAAGGTCCATATAAATATGTTGCATTTTGTTTCTAAGTGGTCATAGCATTAAATCCATTTCTAAGTATTTAGGTTTATCATATAAGACAAAGACTTCTCTCAAATAAGTCTTAAATGCTTATTTATATCTTATGTATATATTATGTAACAATCAATTCTGAAACCTATGATGGTTTAAAGTATGGAGACTAAAATACAGGTTGGACTAAGTGAAATTAAACAGATAAACAAATCCCCTCAGCATCAAAGTTTAGGAAATATCATAGCTTGGAAGGGAGCAGAAATTAAGAACCAGTTACTAAGGAATTGGGTGAAAAGCTATCTTTATAATATGATGTTATACTTGAAGTTCTAATTATGAAACAAAATGTTGAAAAGATCAAAAAGAATAAAGCCTACCATAAATTCAGGCAACAATTTTTGATTCCCCACACACATATATTATATTTTTTAGGAAGTAGTGGGTACCAATGGAAGGGAAACTCATTCTTTTTTTTTTAGGATATCGATTATGTTAGAATATGAACTGTCCTTTAAACGTCCCTAAATATATGTACAGTTTGGTATCAAAAAAATGAACCCACTGAGTTAATAAAAATTAAAGCCTAGAAGTTGGGTGAACAGTGTGATGAAATGTGGTGAAAGATGTATCTAGATGTGCAGAAAGTTATAATTTGGTTGCATTCATTAATATATGAAATGGTAAATGAAAACAATTAAAGATATTTTCTAGGCTATTATACATATGCCATCTACATTTTGAAGCTTACTTCCTAGTATTTAATATATAGGTCCATGAAGCTTTCATGAAAATTTGTCCTAAAATGTTAAGGTAATATAAGAATATTTTATTTATTTTTTATTCATTTTATATTTCACTCACAGTCCTGCTCTTCATCCTGTCGACTAAATTTACAAACTTCCTATTGGCATTTGCCTCTCACTCCCCAGAGAAGGGTAACATCTCCCCTTGCTTACCACTCGATGCAGCATGACTATATTCTCTAAAAGTGAAGACCATCCACACAGTCCAGGTTGCAGAAAGGGGAATTAAAAAGGGAACAGAAAGTCAGACAAATCTGTTCTATTTCTTAGGTGACCCATATGAAGATCAAGAATCACACTTGTTAAAAGTATGTAAGGGATCTATGTATAGTTCATAGGCATTCTCTGCTTAGTTCTAGATTAGTTGACTCTCTAGTTCTTCTTGTGGTTTCATGACCCCTATATCTTGTTTACTTCTATACCATGTACTCCATCTTCCCAAGATCTACCTGTTGTTTGACAGTTGGTCTCTGCACTTGCCTCTATCCTCTGCAGTCAGAAACCTCTCTGAACCTCATTTGTAGTCTTCATTGTAGGCTCTCTAACATAAATCAGGTCTTAGGTTGGGGTGATCATTGGTTCTCTGTTCCCTCAATGACTGTTCCACACTTCACATCTTGCAAGAGAAATTTTGTGGTTTAAGATTTTCTGGGTGGATTGTTTTTCCTCTCAAGCCTCTGAATGTCCTGCTTGAATATAGGATGTGGTTATTTCAGTTTCTCTATCTCTTTCTAGTTATAGTCTTAGCCTGGGTCACAACCTTGGAATCCATGTATCCAACATACATAGCCCTAGGCCTCCAACTAGTACCCAGAGATGTTTCCATACCAATTTAATTCTAAAAGTCTCATAATATGGACAATCTTTTATTTGATGTAAAAAGGGAGATCCTACTTCTTGAATGTTCATATGAACTTAGAGTAGATTTTTAAAGGGGATGAAATTAGCACTGGTTAAAGAATGAAACATTAAACTAGATGGAAAGTTAATATTATTTTGGACAAAAATGTAAGTTCAAGAATTGCTGTGTGGACTCAAATATTGAATAATTTACAGACTTCTAGGCATTAAATATTCTATAAGAATTATTGATACAGCCTCCTGGACAATATAAGGTTTGTTTATAGATTATTTCCATGTGTGCAACACACACATAATCTTCAATTTAATAATAGGTTTCAAATATTTTACTAGTTTATGATTTAAGGAAGCCTACACAAGTCATGGGTAGTCAACGAATGTCATTGAATGCTTTAAAGGACATTGTGACAAGAATAACTCACAGTAAAAATCCGGACATGGTGATACCCAGTTGGAGATGATATCTTTGGAAAATTGTTAGTCCATGTATGTCTATATTACACATTATAAGAAAGACATATCTGTTCAGTTCTGCATCTTTACAGAATAGAATGTTGTTAAGGATTTGATACAGACTTAAGTTGTAAAATCCTTTCATATAATCTTGAGATTTGTTCAGTTACAAAACTCTATTTAATTACATGCTATACACATATCAATTAACTCCAGATAGGGAACTCCAAAAACAGTCCAATTTTGTGACCCAGCAAGTTTTATTATTTTTGCTTAACAGAATATTAGCAAGCTATTACAGGAGCAGAAATCACTCATATGATAATACCCCAGCATGATTAAAACCATAAAATCCTGGGAATATGAAATACATTGCACAACATTCAGTGTACTAAAAAATTTAGAGACATCATGTCCTTTCAAAATGACTCTTGTCTAAACATCTTCCCGGAAGGTTTGTTTGGTTCTCATTCTTCCAGGAAACAGGTATTGTTTCAGAGTCTTCTTTGCATTTCTTCTTCACTGAACAGCCTGTTTGCAGTATCTCTATGAATTATTATGAGTTGACACCGGCAAAAGCACTGAAAATGGATTCAAACACAGATACTTACAAGACATATTCCCTTGCATATCACATCTTCTGAGAAGGGCCACAGAAATATCTTCTCCAGCAAAAGACTAAGCCCTTCCTTAAAGGACTAGTCTTGATCACTCTCTTGAATGCAACTACAGACAGTTGGTCTTATCCATGATAATTGAGTCACTATTGCACAGGCAGAAATAACATGCCTGTTATGAAAATATTATATTATGCAGTGTTATAGCCAAAGCAAGAGTGTTGGTGACAATTCACCATAGCCTTTGTGTCCTTACCTTACTGACAACATAAAAAAAAAGCCAACATGTTAGGAATTTTCAGTATAGTCCTAGGTTAAATTACTCCTGTCCTATCCTATGGTCAAACTATGTGATTGAAGTGTCCTTAGCCACAGTATTTTTCTTTCTACTCTTGTCATAAATGTAAGAACACTACTAACGACTTATACAATGTGTTATTTTAATACTTCCCAGGTCAAATAAATCATGGGAATGTGGCCTACTTCTATTGCAGACATTTTTATTCACTTATTTTACAAACTCAGGAACTATCCTTTTTCAACTACATAGCACATCTTTTAGATTTAAAAAAATATTAATTTGTTTTTTATTAATTATTCATTAACTAAGCAATAGTTTTAAAAGATATGTGGAAGTATGATTGTATTTGTTAGTCTATTAGTTTTCTAAATTAGCAAACCACTCTATTACTAGCATTATTCCATCTATCTACTAAAGACTTTTTCCAGAAGATAGGCAGAACTAAATCACCATCATATAATAAATAGTAGGATATCAAAAGAACTGTGATGTAACATTCTGAAAGTTTGTTTTTATCAAACATTAGTTGATATTAACAAATAAGTAGATAGTAAAGTTGAACAGCATAGGATCTTTCTATTCTATTGCTTCCTCCAAAGATCAAATTTTGTTACAAAGCTTTGATAAACAGTGTTAATTTCTATATAGCTCTGTAGTCCTCAGTCTCTGGGATTCTCTGTTATCTTATAATCCTAGGACATTGGAAGAGAGAGAGAGAGAGAGAGAGAGAGAGAGAGAGAGAGAGAAAGAGAGAGAGAGAAACAGAGAGAGAGAGAAGCAGAGAGAGAGATAGAGAGAGACAGAGAGATAAAGAGAAACTGAGAGAGACACAGAGAATGAGAATGAGAGAGAGACTCTGAAAAACTGGAAGCTCCTAAAGCTTTCATTGAACTAGCTTGATACCAATCAATTTACAGCATTCCTATATTCTTGGAATTATCAGCTTCTATTCACTCTCCAATAATGGCTATCAATTTAAATGGGCATCCTGTCAAGAGAGTGCTAATTAACAGAGCTGATTCCACTGCTTTGATGTATAATAAAGATTTAAGGTTTTCACGCTGGAAGTTGAGGTCTGGGCTCACAATAAGAGATCTTTGGGTACAATGATTAACCTTAACTTCTGACCAGTACCCCAAGAAGATCTTGAGGGCAATGGAGGTCAATTACTCCTATAATTGGAGATGTGCCTATTAATCTATAGGGCAGAGACATGTTGCAGGATATAGGTGCTATAAAAACAACAAATGACTGTGACATTTATGGTGATATTATGATGTACAATGAAATGGGCCTATCAGGACAACCTGCTCAAATGACTAATATTGGGTTCATATCCTATTCTAGAGGCTTCTGCCCACCATCAGCCTAGGGGCCTACAAATACCCATTCTGATATCCTCCTTTTTGCTGCTCAAATATGACACCTAGTTCAAACAATGGCTTGTACTGGAACCAAAGTTATTGGACCTCAAAAAGCTGGTCAAAAAATAACTTAACATCTTCCATTTTCAACCTTGATCAGCAAACCTAATACCCCCATCTTTGTTGTTTGCATGAAATTGGGCCGTTACAAGATTTAGTTGATGGCGACTGGATTTCCTGGGACATTAGGCATTTACTTACCCCAGTACAGTGGACTTTGTGCCTTGCTAATACTTCCTTTTGTAACTAAATATTTTGCTACAAAGGTTGACTATTATCAGAAAAACTAGAGATGGTACAGGACATGTATCTTCCTGCCTGTGACTCTATGTTTAAATATCCTTGCCTGAACCCAGGCCATGTATTTAATTCCACCTCAGAGCCTGAAATTTGCCCATTACGACAAAGGGACTAGTCCCACAAACCTCCTCAATTAGTTTTTATATCTCAGAAAACAAATATATATATATATATATATATATATATATATATATATATATATATGATAAACTTCAGTAATTTCTTTCTATGTTCTTTGATGTGAGCTTTATCACAAAAGTATAGGACAACCTTAAAAGACTTTTTGATTTCTCTTGAATAGTCATTTATGCTATAATGCACCAGCATTCTCTCAGTTAAATTCTCCTTGAAGTTCTGATGGTCCTGGTATGTCCTGAAAAGGCATTCATCCCCAGGTTATACAAGCCTGGATTTCAGAAATAAGAATGGCCTACCAATAGGTTGGCCCAGGCATGCTCTTGAGGGCGGCTGACCTTCCAGAGCAAATATTCAGTGATGGGTAAGACTTAAATAGCCAGGGCAAACAAAAACCAGTATAGTTCCCTATGCTGGTCGCCCATTGAGATGGGGTTGACAAGGTTGGAACACAAAACATGTCTCCCACTGAGCTGATTACATTTAAATACAAAATGGTGGATATGTAGGAGAATTGAGTTTTCATGGGGTAACTAGTGACACACAACTGACTACACATGGGCAGTAGGAACTTCCACATTTATTTACCATGGAACCTGCCTGACATCTGGAAATGAAAAAAAAAAAAAAGACATGTAAGGATCAGGCCAGCCAAACTAACCTGTGCCAGCTGAGCTGTAAAAGCAATTATAGAATGAGAGAATATTAGTGGAGGTTATAAAGGCACTCTCAACTATAACAATAAGTGACTCTGCTTCAGCTTCTCATCAGTGTAGTTGATTCTGTGCCTTCTTACTTCTTATTTCCAAGAATCATCTAAGTGGATGTACTGGCTAGTTTTGTGTCAACTTGACACAGCTGGGTTATCACAGAGAATGGAGATTCAGTTGGGGAAGTGCCTCCATGACATCCAGCTGTGGGGTATTTTCTCAATTAGTGATCAAGGGGGAAAGGCCCCATGTGGGTGGGACCATCTCTGGGCTGGCAGTCTTGGGTTCTATAAGAGAGCAGGCTGAGCAAGCCAGGGGAAGCAAGACAGTAAAGAACATCCCTCCATGGCTTCTTCATCAGCTCCTGCTTCCTGACCTGCTTGAGTTCCAGTCCTGACTTCCTTGGTGATGAACAGCTGTATGGAAGTGTAAGCCAAATAAACCCTTTCCTCCCCAACTTGCTTCTTGGTCATGATGTTTGTGCAGGAATAGAAACCCTGACTAAGACAGTGGACATGAGGTTAGGACAATGACAGCATAACTCAATACAAACAGAAAGCCTCCAGTAAGTAGGCTAGACCAGTGGAAGTAACCAGAATTAGCTCAAATATTCTAAAAAAATGAAGACCAGTAAAGATCAGAGAATATCAGGAAAGCCTTGAACAGTTTACCAATGAAAGAAGATGCTGTGACGACAGGTAAGTTTGGTGTTCTTTTCTTTCTGAAAATTATGGGCCTCTCAAGTGTCTGATTTTAGCAAAATATCACATGTCCATTTACAAGATATCTACCAGAAAAACATCATATGATACAAAGAAGGTTGTTTTATAGAAAGCATGAAAGTCCACTTCATATCACTCTCTCTGATTTTTTTTTCTGATTTTTATTAGATATTTTCTTCATTCACATTTCACATGCTATCACAAAAGTCCCCTATACCCCGCCCATTCTTGGCCCTGCTCCCCTACCCACCCACTCCCACTTTTTGGCCGGTACTCTCTCTTGTCTTTCACCATATCTGACCCTAAAACCTCCTATTCCACTACCAGTATCCTCACCCACTCAGTTCCTTTCCTCACCTCCATCTGCCTAATATTACTGTTTTCTTTCCCCTCTAAATGTGATTCAAGAGTCCTTGCTCAGGTCTTCCTTCTTATGTAGCTTCTCTGGTTTGTGAATTGTAATATGGTTATTCTGTACTTTATGGCAAACATCCAATTATAAGAGAAAAAATACAAGGCATGTCCTTTGGGGTCAGAGTTACCACAGTTAGAATGATACTGTTTTAGTTTCATGCATTTGCTTGCACATTTATAATGTCATTGTTTTGAATAGCTGAGTAGTTTTATAATATGTAAACGCTTCACATTTTCTGTATCCATTTTGGCTTGAGGGTCATGTGTTAGTTTGAGGCTCTGTCTACCATGAATAAACATAGAGGGGCATTTGTCCTTGTGGTATGATGGAAAATCTATTGGGTATATGCCCAGGAAGGGTATAGCTTGACCTTTAATTATAATTGATTCATAGTATTGTTGTACATGATTGCCCTTCCCTCAGAAATGGAGGAGTGTTCCTCCAGCTCCACACCATCATCTACATGTGCTGTCACTTGGGGTTTTGATCTTAGTTATTCTAATGAATGCAAGAAGGAATGTCAGAGTTATTTGCTTTGCATCTTTGTGGTCATTAAAGAAGTTGAACATTTTGGTAAGTGTTTCTGTGCCATTTCACATGCCTCTGTTGAGAATTATGTTTAGCTTCATACCCCATTTTTTAATTTGGATATTTGTTTTATTTGTGTCTAATTTGTTATGATAATATATACTTTGGATATTTGTTCTCTGCTGGATGTAAAGTTAGTTAAGAGATTTTCCAAATTGAAGTCTAACATTTCATCATGTTAATGGTGCCCTTTGCTTCTATTGGTGCCCTTGTACTCCCCTTGCCTGACCCTAATTTCCCTTAATATTTTGAAATAAGCTTGCCAAAATTCAATGGATCAGACTCTTAGGATAGGTGACAATGCCACAGCAAGCTTGTATGAATGCTTACCGAATCTTCTTTATTATTTCTCAGGGGCAACCTTTAGGCCCTCCACCAGAATTCTGTTACTCCCAAGGAAACAACTCTTCTAAGCAGCAGTTCCAGATTAGCTGTCATTGTCTGTGTCATCAAGCCTTAGTCTCTTATGCAGTCTGCAATTAGGTCCTCATATAGGAGTTGCTTCAATGCTGCACAGCCACTGTCATTTATGCCATGGTGGCCACTATCATTCTTCCTACATTTCCACTAATTTATTTATTTATTTATTTATTTATTTATTTATTTGTTTATTTTAGATTTTGACAGTCTAGTGCCCCCAGGGAACCATCTTTTATCTGGATATTGTTGACCCTACTGCCTTACCTCAGAGGATTCCCAGTATGCAGGACTGGGCCTGTCTTAGGATGTCCAGTATTCTATGTTCTTACCCATCATTAACTAAGAAAGCACAAGGATAAGAGGAGGAACAGCCTACATGGAGGTCTCATGGATCTCTGCAATCCATCCTTTGATCAAATATTCAGGGAAGGGTTGAAATTGGGATTTTCAAGAGGAATCAGCATCTGTAGGATCATCTTATTTATGTAGTGCTGCCTGAAAATATACTATCCAAGACACTTAAAAAAAAACCCCACTAATTAGTAAAAGAATTCTTCCTGTCACAGGAAACGTGGCTATCCTTGAAGCATCAAGCAGTCTCTTAATATAGTCCCACACTTTTTTTCAAGAGTCTGGTATCTAGGGAGAGCACAGATTAACTGGTTGCATTGAGGATAGCTATGCTCTGTCTTTGAAACACAGACTATTTAAAGAATTTGGGGACTAGGTACCTTCAAGATATTGAGCCAACTCTTGTCAGATTTCAGTGGTGTCATGTGCCTGGTAAGGGGTTTGGCAGATTGAGTGAAACTGGGGGTAGCACACCAATAGAGACGTGTACTTAGGAAGGGCCAACTCTTCTGCCAGATCACTTGATAAAGAGGTTGATTTATTATCTCCTGCACCTTTAGCACCTCAGCTGACTTAGAGACTACCATATTGACAATCTCTATCATCGTGGGTGTTTGGGTCAAGGAAGCAGCCACTGTTGTTGCCCCAGCAATGCCTGCAATGATGGCCTACAATGACAGCGGCCCTAACACCAATATCCCTATTTCTCTGGTGTATGGGTTGTAAATGAGCCTAAGTAATCAAAATGATGATTGGAAATTAAATGGTATTTTTCACAGGTATCATCAAGATGACTGTTATTGAATAAAATATTCAGCAGGCAATCAACAGACATTTTTGATTAAAGCAGTTAACTCTATCTCAGATAATGGAAGTATGGGTGACAACAAAGAAAAAGGAGGTTGAACACAGATGGGGAGCTTCCTAGTCAATCTGGCTGCCAATGGTCACATTCCTGGGGTTCATCCCAGTCCACATTTTTACCAACAATTTCATATGGAAATATGTCCATATGAAAATATATTCCAATGGACATTGGAATAGAAAAGAACTGTGTAGGCCAGGAAACTAACTGATGCAGGCAGTTCCAAGATCATGGCCACCAAAGATCAGAGTTCACTGGCCCTGACTAGATAAATTAAAATTAATAAACATAGTATGTACATTACCTTTTCTGGTCCTGGTCCTCTCCTAACTCATTCATCACACCCTGGTCTATGACTGAGTAAACATCTCTCAAGAGCACTCATACTGGTATGGTTGCATCCTGGGAGAAAACACAAATATAACCTTCCTCTTGTCAGAAACAGGGTGGGAGGTTGCCACAAAGAGGTTACTGGGTACCTCCATCTGACCAATGGGAGGAGAGTGTCCCTTGGAAAAATTGACCAGTGTTTTAAGCAGGTCTCAACCATTTCTCATCAAAGGAGAGAAAGTTCAGATTATTTAGAACCTCTACCGATGTTAGGTATTGATATCCTTTGGATTCCGTGGAGGTGATCTAAGCAAATACTTCATTAAAGGGCTATTTGCTCTTTCTATGATTGTTTGGGTTAACGATTATAGATTATCCTAAAGGAATGGCTAATTTTTGTTGAGGATAAAAAGGTACTGACCTGCTGAGATGAGTAAGCAGGTCCATTGTAAGTCTTGAGTGATCAAGACACTCCCATGATTAACATTGCTGATTTCATGGTCTTAGTAGCATGAGAGGCATTTTCTCCCTCCAAGGCCACCATATATATGAAGGATGAGCAAGTACCTCCCACAACATTTACATAAGTAAGATTATCAAAGGCTGGGTATTAGGTGACATCCATTTGTCATATTGCTTTGGGAAATAGACCTCTTCGGTTAAGTCCTGATCTGCCAAGGGACTCCAATTGTGCAAGAGATTTGCAAGTTGTGCAGGACTTTACAAGATGTTTAGATTATAACATAAGCAATTTGGGGAAGAACAAATGAAAATACTGAAGGAAAAGAGTGAATATGCTGGTATAATATTCTTCCCTTTTTTATCAGTTCCATATCTCTAGTCATAATCAGGGTATTGGTTCTCTCATATCACTCTACTAAAATGCCAGGCAATTTAGAATGTGATCATGTGTGTGATATGAACCAGAGATATGCCCTATTCTTGAGAGACTTGTGGAGAGATCTTATGTAGACATGTATAGAGCTGTTTTGCTGTTTAATAAAGTTGAATGACAGGGTAAAGGCAACTTGTACTAAATATTGGCTGTTTGAGAAAATATTGACTGGCTCCAGATGGCAACACTCAAAAAGTTTCAGGAATCCAAATAATGCACTTAGTTGCAATAAGCCTGGATTAGAGGTAAAGTGAGTTGTGTCATTTTCCCCTTCTCTTTAGATAAGAACCATATATATGGTGTTATTAGCATGAGAAAAGGCCATAGTTGCCTTGAGAATGGGAAGAGAGACAGGTATGCTATGGAATTTAGTTGGAACATAGCAGTAAGATTCTTGTTTGCTCAGAAAAATAAGAAAAGACAGGTAATGATGGCACAAGCCTTTAATCCCAGAACTTAGGAGGCAGATCCAGGTCAATATCTGAGTTCAAAGACAGCCTGGTCTACAGAGTGAGCTCCAGGACATTCAGGGCTACACAAAAAACCCTGTCTCAAAAAAAAAAAAAAAAGAAAAGAAAAGAAAAGAAAAAGAAAAGAAAGAAGGAAGGAAGAGGGCAGAAAGAGAGAGGTTCCCATGCAGGTGAGAGTTCTTACTTTCAATGAACAGAGACAGTATATGGTTTTAGAGTTTTATTTTAGAAAGGCAGTGGGAAAGAGAGAAGAGAGAGAGAGAGAGAGAGAGAGAGAGAGAGAGAGAGAGAGAAAGAGACTATCGCCAAGAGGAGAGAAGGAGGGAAAGAGAGAAAGAAGAAAGGCAAGAAGAAAGGCAAGAAGAAAGGCAAGAAGAAAGAAAGAAAGAAAGAGAGAGAGAGAAAGAAAGAAAGAAAGAAAGAAAGAAAGAAAGAAAGAAAGAAAGAAAGAAAGAAAGAGGATTCTTGTTTGGCAGTCTGTAATTATAGAAGGAACCTGTCAATCCTGCCACCATTTCTTGAAAGCTGACAGAATCTGCCCAAAATAATTGAAAATATCACAAAGAGAATGGTAGAAGTATTTTGATTATTATATAAGTTCTCCTCGCTAAGTGTCTCACCTTAATGGCAAAGTAGAAGACAATCTCAAACTTTGTGCTAACCTTAAATAAAACAGAATGGGCCTGGTGCAGCCACATGTGGGGCCCGCTCTGCCATAACACTCCTAGGAACCCCTTCAATGTACCACAGAAATACAGCCAGGTGTGTTTTTTCTGGATCATGTGTTTCTAGAGTTTTTAAAGAAGGACCATAATTTTCTGTTATAAATTGATAGACTCATATGTTAATTTAATCCTGGTGGAAGCACTGCTAGGTAACTCTGCGGAGCTTTGGGTATAGAGGGACAGGGGAAGAGAGAGAGCTTGTGTCTGGCCTGAGTTGCTCTGGGTAGGCCGTCAATGGAGGACTGCCTGATGCTTTCTACTTGTCCCCAGGTGGGCATCTGGCTGTGTAAAAATGCTGACCATACATGACAGGGAGTGGACAAGGGGCAGCAATCAATAGCAGGTTCTCGGTCTCTGGCATCCCATGCTGGATATGGCAGAGGAGCTAAGAACAGAATAGGGGTCTTGGGGATACAGAAAGAGGGCAGAGGGAGAGAAGTTCTCATGCAGGTGAGAGTCCTTAGTCTCAATGAACAGAGACAGTGTATGGTTTTAGAGCTTATTGTAGAAAGGCAGTGGGGGAGAGAGAGAGAGAGAGAGAGAGAGAGAGAGAGAGAGAGAGAGAGAGAGAGAGAGAGAGGGCAAGAGGAGAGAAGGGGAAAAAGGAGAGAAAGAAGAAAGGCTACGAAGTAAGAAAGCTTAAAGAGAGAAAGGTAAAAGCTGAGAGAGAGAGAGAGAGAGAGAGAGAGAGAGAGAGAGTAAAAGAGCAAGGAGTGGCCAAGAAGTCCCTCTTATAGAAGGCTTGTCATCTTGCTGTTGCTAGGTAATTGGGAGGAGTCTAGCCTGAAGGTCAGAAGCTTGAGACATTGTGTAAATGAATGCTTCCCACAAGCTTCTCCTATGGGGGCAGTAGAGGTGGTAACTTCGACAGATGCCAGGGTCCAGAAGACATGAGGGAACGCATTCTGTCCCATGTAGATAAATATTATCCTCACTGGGTCTTACCAAGGTTCATGACCTCAACTGGACTGGAGACCAGCCTGTCTGTGCATAGCCTATTGCCCCACACTAGTCCAATAGAGAAAAGAAATGATTCATCTCTCATTGTCCATAATAGGCAGTAAAGTTTTGAGCTAGTTAAATGTTCCATACAATTGTTTTAGTTTCATGATGGAATAGGATTTTTTTGCTAATATGGAGAAGACCAGGGGCTGAATCCTATCACAAATAGAAAAGCACAGAAAGGCATATAAGGGAAAATCCCTGAATCTTTTCTGTAGCAGCATTCAAGTTGAGTTTTTCTATGTTAAGCAACAATTAAAATGACAACCTATGGAAATCAAGCAGGCTAGAGTGTGTAAACACAATATCATCCATTTAGTGGAGACAACAAAATCACTGGGGGCATCTTGTATGGCTCCAGCCACAAACAGCTGATAAATGATCAAGCTATTTTTCATTCTATTAGGCAGGACTGTCCATTGATATCTTTTGGCTGGTCTAGTCGCATAAGTACCCATAGTAAAGGCAAAAACTGTAGCTATTCTTGAGAGCCAGATCCTCACATGGTACATGAGTGGGATAGCAGTAGGATGAGGTAGTCCAGCTTGAGTAGTCCCAATTTTTCCATATGTTCATTAATGGCTCTCAGATCCACAGAAACATACATTTCCCTGAATTATTTTTAAGGAAAAAAACTTGGAGTCATATGTCTGCTGGTTGAGGCTTCCAAATGACCCAAAGCTACTTCTTTCAAGGCCAGTTTATTGATAACTGATAGTTTAGTTTCCCAAATGGGCCACTGTTCCATCCAGGTATGGAATTTCAACAGCCATGACAATGTCATAGGATCAGGCACCTTGATGTCAAATTTCTGGATGACCATGGCCATTAACTCACTGACTTTGAGACCTGTGAGGTCCAGTTGGTCAATCCCTTGAAACATTATCATAAAAGGCATGGTCATCCATAGGAAGGAGAGCATCCATGTATTCCAGAATATCTCTTCCCCAGAGGGTGAAGTGAACATTAGCAACAATAGGTGTAAAAGATGCCTGGATGCTTTCCAAGTTCTGCCAACTCACAGGCCAGGTAGTCTTTTTGGTGGCCTGTTGGCTTTCAACTCCTATAATGGAGGAATTAGGTCAGAATCCCAATGGGGAAACTTCAATGAATTTTTTTGACTATTATAGTGACTTCTTCCCATGTCCATGAACCCTTTACTGGGTATATAATTTAAAAGGACAATCATCATCTAGGAATGAAAAAACACAGGTAATGTCCAAAAACATCCTGATCAATCAGGGCTACCTCTTACTGTGGTGGCAGAGGAGTGCCTCTTTTGGGGTTTAAATCATCTTTCTGCTATTGAGAAGGCCAATCCCTAGTTCAATGGAAACATTTGTTACAACAGGGACATCTGCTCTTGGGCGTAGCTAGCTGAGTGGCAGTTTTATGTGAGGTGACCAAATTTGCCACAGACCAAATAGGTGTGATCAGGGGGCCATTCAGGAGGAGTGTTGGTGCATCTCCTATACATGATCCATGACCAAAGTTTCAATGGAGGCAATTGGGTCTGCTACTGGGCCCATACCAGGTTTTAAATCACAAGTGGCAACAACCCATTTATGGTTATAATCATTTCTTATGGCTGTCACAGCATTGTGTGTGAGGGTATTAAGGCCTTCCCTTGCAAGATGCTTAATAATTATTGTGGTCCCCCTCCCCCATGCAGGCTCCAGGCTGAGAGTTCAGACCTGCTGTCTCTGAAGGCATGCCACAGGAGGTCACATGCAGAGTGACTTTCCAGCTAAGGCTGACTTCCATTGTAGTGCTAAATCACACCTGAGCCTCTGCAGAACCCTGCTGCTCTTCTGCTGTGCCCCTCCTGGTTCCTGCCAAGGCATTCCACAGTGCCCTGGACCCTGCCTCGCCCAATTCACCTGCTTCTAGCTGGGACATTCCATATTGCATTAGACTTCAGGCCACATTCCATACACCTGCCCAGAAATGACTGGGGTTGGGGTCTTCCCTCAACAACAAGAACAAAAAAAAAAAAAAACAAGAGAGATTTTTCAGTAAAGGACAGTGTGGTGTCCCTTCTCCACCAACATAGTTGGTGCAATGACCAGAGCTGTGCCTTGCTGCACCCAATGGCATCCATTGTGTTGTTAACTAGGCTAGAGATAGCCCAGCTCCCCCCTGCAGCCAGGTTCTGCAAGTCTCCTAGGTCACCCGGCTCCACCCAGCTTACCAGAGGCCCACCTATGACCAGCCCACCTGTGCAACCTGCAAGATGTCATGAGACTTCAGGGTTCCCGCCAAACTCCAGAACGCCTGCACAGAAGATTGGGGGTGGGTTTCCCTTCCTTTATCCCCAAATGCTTGTCCACCATTAAACAGTCGTTCTAAGCAGAAGCAACCATGTAGCCTCGGAGACCTTCTTTCTTCTCCCACTCTCTTAGTTTCATTTCAGCTTCGGGCCAATCCTCCAGGAACCCCATCCACTGCGGGCAGTGGACCCCAACAGGACAGAATATGCTTTGTCCAGAGAACTGACTCTGTTTTCATTTTCTCTCCCATATAGTCTCCTAGTCTCAGTTCGCCTCCCAGGGGAAACCCTGGTCATTGGATATGGTCAAGGAGGACCCCAACAATCATGTCTCTGTTTGGGTCAGCATTGACCTGCCTTTTCACTGCCCAGTCACAGGGGACAGGAAGTTCATGAAGAACTCATCAGACTGCTGGTGTTTTGCCCAGTTCTTGAGATTCCCAGAAGAACTCCCAGAATTGGCAACATGATGCAAAGTAACAAAAGAGCCTTTTATTCGAGTCAGACCATGATTGAAAACCTTTCCACTGTGTGGGCTTCCTGCACTAGCAACACCTTTTAAAAATCGAAGTGTACAACCCAGCACTGACATACCTGTTTCTTCCCTGCACCAATATGGTCCTTGAATCCTTGTTCATCCTTTCTAGATGCACTCCACGCACAAGTTGGCACTCCATCAGAATTATTCTGCCATGTCCAGGCTTCCACATTGCGTACCAACTGTTAGGGTCCGACCCGTGGTCCACCACAAAACCTGGGTTCCCTGGGAGGCGGACTGGGGATTGTTAGGACTAGCTGGCAGAGAAAAAAATAAAACACTGAGTAAGTTCTCTGGTCAAAACATGTCTGCGTCTTAACTGAAAAAAAATCTCTCTGCATTAAAGAGAGTGGAAAAGGTAGACCCCGCCATCCCATTCCCAGGGTCCCTGGCTCCAGCTTGGCGAGCACATGGAGCCGCCTGGAGTTGCCATGCAGAAGTGTCTTCTTCCTGGGATGTCCTGGCAGTTCTGGGAAGGCTGGCAGCAGTGTAAAAGGTGGGGTGAGGTAGTTGCATAACAAAAGGAGCCAGCCTAGCTGGAAGTGGCCTGGAAGCCTCACCTCAAAGGAGGTAGGTCTGAATTCTGGACATTACACCTAAACATAATAAAAGCAATATACAGCAAACCAGTAGTCAGCATCAGAGTAAATGGACAGAAGCTGGAAACAATCCCACTAAAATCAGGGACTAGACAAGACTGCCCACTTTCTCCCCACCTATTCAATATAATACTCGAAGTCCTAGCCAGAGCAATTAGACAACAAAAGGAGGGGAAGGGGATACAAATTGGAAAGGAAGAAGTCAAATATCACTATTTGCAGATGATATGATAGTATATATCAGTGATCCTAAAAATTCCACCAGAGAACACCTAAACCTGATAAAAGGCTTCAGAGAAGAAGCTGGATATAAAAATAATTCAAACAAATCAATGGCCTTTCTCTACACAAAGGATAAACAGGCTGAGAAAGAAATTAGGGAAACAACACCCTTCAAAATAGTCAAAATTATATAAAATATCTTGGTATGACTCTTACGAAGGAAGTGAAAGATCTGTATGATAAGAACTTCAAGTCTCTGAAGAAAAAAATCAAAGAAGATCTCAGAAGATCGAAAAGATCTCCCATTCTCATGTATTGGCTGGATCAATATAGTAAAAATGGCTATCTTGCTGAAAGCAATCTACAGATTCAATCCAATCCCCATCAAAATTACAACTTAATTCTTCAATGAATTAGAAAGGGTGATTTGTAAATTCATCTGGAATAACAAAAAACCTAGGATAGCAAAAACTCTTCTCAATGATAAAAGAATCTCTGGTGGAATCACCATGCCTGACCTAAAGCTGTACTATGGAGCAATTGTGATAAAAACTGCATGGTACTGGTACAGGGTCAGACAGGTAGACCAATGGAATAGAATTGAAGACCCAGAAATGAACACACAACTGGCAGTTATCATGTGGAAGAATGTGAATTGATCCATTCTTATCTCCTTGTACTAAGGTCAAGTCTAAGTGAATCAAGGAACTCCACAAAAAAATCAGAGACACTGAAACATATAATGGAGAAAGAGGGGAAAAGCCTAGTAGATATGAGCACAGGGGAAAATTCCTAAACAAAACAGCAATGGCTTGTGATATAAGAACAAGACTTGACAAATGGTACCTCATAAATTTGCAAAGCTTACTAAGGCAAAAGACACTGTCAATAAGATAAAAAGGACACCAATAGATTGGGAAAAGATCTTTACCAATACTAAATCAGATAGGGGACTAATATCAAATATATATAGAAAAACTCAAGAAACTGGACTCTAGAAAATCATATAACCTTATTAAAAAGTGGGCTACAGGTCTAAACAAAGAATTCTCAACTGAGGAATACTGAATTGCTGAGAAGCACCTGAAAAATGTTCAACATCCTTAATCATCAGGGAAATGCAAATCAAAAAAACCCTGACATTCCACCTCACACCAGTCAGAATGGCTAAGGTCAAAATTTTGGGTGACAGCAGATGCCGACAAGGATATGGAGAAAGAGGAACACTCCTCCATTTTTGGTGAGATTGCAATCTGGTACAACCACTTTGGAAATTATTCTGGTGGTTCCTCAGAAAATTGGACATAGTACTACTGGAGGATCCAGCAATACCTCTCCTGGGCATATACCCATAAGATGTTCCAACTGGGAATAAGGTCACATGCTTCACTATGTTCATAGTAGCCTTATTTATAGTAGCCAGAAGCTGGAAAGAACCCAGATGTCCCTTAACAGAGGAATAGATACAGAAAATGTGGTACACAGTGTTTACACAATGGAGTACTACAGATAACTCAATCACAAAAGAACACACATGGTATGCACTCACTGATAAGCGGATATTAGCCCAAAAACTTAGAATATACAAGATACAATTTGAAAAAAAAAGAAAGAAAGAAACTCAAGAAGAAAGGAGACCAAAGTGTGGATAGCTCACACCTTCTTAGAATGGGGAACAAAATACCCCTGGAAGGAGATACAGAGACAAAGTTCGGACTTAAGATGAAAGGAAAGACCATGCAGAGACTTCCCACCCAGGGGTATATCCCATATATAACCACCAAACCCAGATACTACTGCATAAGCCAGAAAGGTTTTGCTGACAAGACCCTGATATAGCTCTCTATTGTGAGGCTAGGTCAGTGCCTGGCAAATACAGAATCGGATGCTCATAGTCATCTATTGGATGAAACACAGGGCCCCCAAAGGAGGAGCTAAAGAAAGTACCTAAGGAGCTGAAGAGGTATGCAACCCTATAGGAAGAATAACAATAGCAACTAGCCAGTACCCCCTGAGCTTGTGTCTCTAGCTGCATATCTAGCAGAAGATTGCCTAGTTGGCCATCAATGGGAAGAGAGGTCCCTTGGTCTTGCAAACTTTATATGCCCCAGTACAGGGGAACGCCAGGGCCAAGAAATGAGAGTAAGTGGGGGGGGGCAGGAGGGGGGCGTATAGGGGACTTTTGGGATAGCCTTTAAAATGTAAATGAAGAAAATATCTAATAAAAAATTGAAAAAATTAAAAACTGCTTTACTTCTTTTTAACATTTTATTTATTATTATTTTATTATTAATGTTAAATATTTTATTTATTATTATGTAATACTTTTTAATATTTTACTTATTTTACATGACTTCCTTGATATTAAGAATGCTTTTCATCCTTTTACTACTTTATTTATTCATTCATTTATTTATATTCCAGGTCTCATTTTCATCCTAGTGTATCCTCTGTCCATTCCACATCCCATATCCCCTCCCCATCCTCCTGCTTCCATGATGATATCCCCACTACACACTCACCCGTCTACATCAGACCTTACCTCCCTGGGGTCTCCAGTTTCTCTGTGGTTAGTTGCATCTTCTCTGATTCTACCCAGAACCAGAAGTCCTCTGCTATATAAGTGTTGGGGGCCTCATTTCAGCTGGTGTATGCTGTCAAGTTGATAGTCCTCTTTTTGATAGCTCTCAGGGATCCTGATAAATTGAGACTGCTGTTCCTCCTCTAGGGTCACTCTACTGCTCAGGCTCCTTCAGCCTTTCTCCAATTCAACCACAGTGGTCAGTGGCTTTTGTCCACTGGTTGGGTCCAAATATCTGTATCTGATTCTGTTGTTTGTTAGGTCTTTCAGGAAGATAGCCATGATATGTCCATTTTTGTGAGCATTCTATATTCTCAGTAATAGTATCTGGCCTTGAGACCTCCCCTTGAGCTAGATTCTAATTTGGGCCTATTGTGGGACATTCTTTTCCTCAGGGTCTGCCCCATTTCCATCCGTGCAGTTCATTCAGACAGGAACAATAATGGGTCAGAGCTTTGACTGTGGGTTGGCACCCTCCCCCCCATCACTTCATGCCCTGACAATCTGCTAGATGTTGGCTTATAAGTTTCCCCTCCCTACTCAGGCATTTCATCCAATTTCTTTCCCTTCAACTCTCAATATTTACTCACTCCCCAGATTTCTATTGGGAAACCTGATAACTGAGATTATCTGGTTCCATTCTTTATGTTGGCCCTCAGGGCTCCAGTTCTATTTCTTCATCCAATATAAGATCAGGTTCTCATCTACCCCTTGCCCCATCCACATTCCCTACCAGGCCTTTCCCTCCCTCCCCCTTGTATTTGATTCTTTTCCCTCCCATGTTGGACTGATGCATCCTTACTTGGGCCCTTTAACTTATTGAATGTTTTGAGTTCTGTGGTCTGTATCTTGGATATTTAATACTTTTTTTGGCTAATATCAACTTATTTGTTAGTCCATACCAGGCATGTCTTTTTGGATATGAGTAACTTTACTCAATAAAATATTTTCTAGTTTCATTCATTTTCCTGAAAAACTCAGCATGTCCTCATACTTAATAACTGAGAAGTATTCCATTGTTTTAATGAAAAATACTTTTTGTATCCTTTATTTTGTCTTGGGACATCTGTTTTTTGTTTGTTTGTTTGTTTTCTATCTTTCTGGATAGCACAAATAAGGCCACTATGAACATATTTGAACACGTGCTCCTATGACATTGTGGGTTATCATTTGGGTATATCCTCAAGAGTGGTATTGCTAGATCTTTAGGTAGATCTATTTCCAATTTTCTGAGGAACCTCCAGAATGACTTGCAGAGTAGTTGTACCAGTTTGCAATCACACCAACAATGGAGGAGTTTTCCTCTATCTCCACATCCTCAACAACATGTGCTGTCATCTCAGGTTTTGACCTTAGTCATTCTGATCGTTGTAAGGTGGATTCTCAGGGTCGTTATGATTTGTATCTCTCTAATCACTTAAAGGTTTGAACATTTCTTTAGCTACTTCTCACCCATTTGAGAATCCTCTGTTGTGAATCCTAGGTTTAAATTTGTACCCCATTTTTTGATTGGGTTGTTTGGATTTTTGGTGGTTAACTTCTTGAATTCTCTCTATATTTTGGATGTTATCTCTCTATTGGATATGGAGTTAGTGAATATATTTTCCCAATCTGTAGGTTGCTGATTTGTTTTATTGAATATGTCCTTTGCCTTACAGAAGCTTTCCAGTTCCATGAGAGTCCATTTATCCATTCTTGATCTTAGAGCATGAGACATTGGAGTTCTATTTAGGAAATTTTTCCCTGTGCCAATGAGTTCAAGGTTCTTTCCCAGTTTGTTTTCTATTAGTTTTGGTGTATCTGGTTTTATGTTGAGACTCTTGACCCACTTGTAATGGAGCTTTCTGAAAGGTAATAAATATGGGTCTATTTTAATTATTCTACATACAAAGAGACAATTATACCAGCATCATTTATTGAAATTGCTTTTTTCACTCCATTGTATATTTTTGGATTCTTTCTCAAGTATCAAGTGTCCATAAGTGTGTGCTTTTATTTCAGGGTTTTTAATACTACCCCATTGATCAAAGTGTCTGTCTCAGTGCCAATAATATATAGTTCTTAGTACTATTGCTCTGTAGTAAAGCTTGAGGTCAGGGATTGTGATTCCCCCCAGAAGTTCCTTCATTATTAAGAATTGGCTTTGAGGGGTTAGAGAGATGGCTAAGTGGGTAAGAGCACTGACTAGTCTTCTACAGGTCCTGAGCTCAATTCCCAACAACCACATGGTGGCTCACAACCATCTGTAATGGAATCTGATTCCTTCTTCTAGTGTGTCTGAAGAGAGCAATTGTGTATTCCTATGCAGAAAAAAATATAAATAAATAAATAAATAAATCTTTTTAAAAAAGAATTGTTTTTGCTATTATCAATCTTTTGTCTTTCCAGATGAATTTGAGATTTTTTCTTTCCATGTCTTTGAAGATTTGTCTTGCGATTTTGATGAGGATTTCATTGAATCTGTAGGTTGCTTTGCTAGGATGGTCATTTTTTTGATTCATATTTTGCCATTCTGTGACATTGGGAGATCTCTCCATTTTATGAGATCTTTGCTTTTTCTTGAGAGACTCTAAGTTATGGTCATACAGGTCTTTAACTTGTTTGGTTAGAGTTAACAAAAGATAAGTTATACTATTTGTGGCTGCTGTGAATGGAGTTGTTTCCTTAATTTGCTTCTCAGCCAGTTTTCCATTTATATAAAGAAGGCTGCAGATTTATTTGATTTAATCTTATACCTGGACACTTTGCTAAGTTGTTTATAAGCTTGAGATGTCCTCTGGTAGACTTTTTGGGGTTGCTTATGCATACTATCCTATCATCTGAAAATAGTGATACTTTTATTTATTCTTTTCCAATTTGTCTCCCCTTGATCTATTTTTTGGTGTCTTGTTGTTCTAGCTAGTGTTTCTGGAGTTATATTGAATAGGTATTGGGAAAGTGGTTATCCATTTCTTGTCCCTGACTTTAGTGTGGTTGCTTCAAGTATCTCTCTATATAAGTTGATATTGGATATTGGTTTGCAGTAAATTGCTTTTATCATGTTTAGGTATGAGCCTTGAATTCCTGACCTCTCCAATACTTTTAACATGAAAGGGTGTTGTATTTTGTCAAATTATTTTTCTTTATCTAAGGATATGATCATGTGTCAGGAACTAAAAAAAGAGTGGCACTGCGGAAGAGGAGGGGAGAGACCCACACCCTGCCAGAGATTTACCTATTCTCTGGTCTTTCATGCATGGCAGAGCTGCCATACACTTTCCACTCAGCCCTAGGTGGGCATTCATGCCTCTGACCCACTCTTCAGGGAGTGACCAAGAGGGAGCACTACCTGGGAACCCTGGAGCTACTTTGCTAAAGTCACCAGGGTTATAGGAGAGAGGGAAGAGAGGTTCCCAACACCTGCAAGAGTGAATGCAGCAGAGCTTGACTGGAGTACAGGAAGGTCTTCTAACAGGAGATTAGAAAAGGATTATTAGGAGAAAGCCTGTCCCATCCTCTAAGCACAGTGGGCCTTGATGAGCAGAGACATTCTATGGTTTTAGTGCTTTATTATACAAATGCAGGGGGAAAGAGAGAAGGCAGAAAAGAGAGAGAGAGAAGAAAGGCTAGAGAGAAAGGGTAAGAGGGAGAGAAAAGAGGAGAGGAGAGAATAAGAAAAAGAGAAAGAAAGAGGAGAGAGGAGTGAGAGAAGTGAGAGGAAAGGGAACAAAGGAGTAAGAGACAAGTAAGAGAGCAATCAGGGGCTTAACAGCCCTTTTTATGGTCTTTATTGTTGTTAGGTAACTGGGGAGGAGTTTAGCTTGAAGATCAGAAGCTTGGGCCATTGCCTATGTGACTACTGACCATGCTTCTCTTCTGGGAGCTGGGGGTGGGGGGTGGTAACTTAGGCAGGAGCCAGAGTTCCAGAAGCATGAGGGAACACCTACTGTGTCATGTGGGTGAATTATAACTTCGGAGTTCATACCTCAGCTAGACCAAAGACCAGCCTGTCTGTGCATAGCCCAATGCCCCACAATCATGTGATTTTTTTCCCTTGAGTTTGTTTATATCGTAGAATATATTAATGGATTTTTGTACATTGAACCAATCTTGCTTCCCTTGGGGAAAGCCTACTTGATCATCATGAATGATGGTTTTGGTATGTTCTTGGATTCAGTTTGCAAGAATTTTATTATTTTTTTATCCGTTGACATTCATGAGTGAGACTGGACTGAAGGTCTAATTTTTGGATGGATTCTTAAGCAGTTTCAGTGTCAGAGTAATTGTGGCTTCATAGAATGAATTAGGCAGTGTGCCTTCTGTTTCTATATTATAGAATAGTTTGAGGAATATTGGTGATTGTGAAGGTCTGGTAGAATTCTTCCCTAAATCTATCTGTCCCTGTGATGTTTTTGTTTGGGAGATTTTAAATGAATTCCTCTATTTCCTTGTTAATTATGTACATGATCAGACAATTTTTCTGCCATTGATTTAACTTTGGTATGTGGTATCTGTCTAGAAAACCATCTATTTTTCTAAAGTTTCCAGTTGTATGGAGTATAGACTTTTGTAGTAGGATCTGATGATTTTTTTAAAAGTTTCCTCTGCTTCGTTATTGTGTCTTCTTTTTCATTTCTGAATGTATTAATTTGGATACTGCCTCTGAGGTGTTTACTTTATTTGTCTAGGGGTTTATCTATGTTGATGTTTCTCTCAAAGAACTAGCTTTTGTTCTTGTTGATCCTTCTCTTCATTTCTAAATGGTACATTTCCACCTTGTGTTTGGCTATTTTCTTCTGTTTATTTCTCTTGGGTGAGTTTGATTCCTTTTGTTCTAGACCTCTCTGGTGTGATGTTAAGTTGCTACTGTAAGATCTTGCCAGTTTCTTTACCAGGGCACTGTTCATTACCTGTCCTGTTCCTTGTCCTCTCTTGACTCCTTCGTCACACCCAGGTCAATGGCTGAGGAAATATCTCTCAAGAGAACCCATATTGCTATGGTTGCATACTTGGGCAAAAAACAAGCATAACCTGCCCCTTTGTCAGAAGGAGGTTGGGAGGTTGCCACTGAAAAGCTACTGGGTCCCTCCATCTGACAAATAGAAGTGGAGTGTCCGTTGGCAAAAATGCCCAGTGTTTTCATCAGGGCTCAGCCCTTTCTCCTCAAAGAAGAGAACGTTAAGATTAAATAAGATCTCTACCATTGTTAGCTATTGATGTTTTTTGGATTTTGGGGAGATGATCCAAGCAAGTACTTCATTGAAGGAGATATTTGCACTTTCTATGATTGTCTGGCCTTGATGATTATGGACTACCCCAAAGGAGAACAGGAAGGTACTGTACTACTGAGATAAGTAAACAGGCCCATTGTAAGTCTTGAGTGTTCAAAGCACCCCCATTACCTGCATTGCTAATTTCATGGCCTTAATAGCATAACAGGCCTCTTTTCCCTCCATGGGCACCATATATATGAAGGGTGAGTATGTATTTCCCACAACATGTACATACCTAAGATTATCAAACACTGGGTAGTGGGTGACATCTGTTTACCAGATTGCTTTGGTGTATAGACCTCTAGAGTTAATTGTCGACCGGGAAGAGGGTCCAATGGTAGAAGAGTTGTATAAGTTTAACAGGAACTTGAAGATGTTGAAATTTTGACATAACAATTTGGGCAAGAACTTACATAATTCTGAAGGAAAAAGTGAATTTACTGGTATAATATTCTTCCTTTTAATGGCAATTTCATGTCTACAGCCTTAATCAGGGTTTTGGTTCTCTAATTTCCCTATACTAAAATGCCAGACAATTTAGAATGTGATCTTGTGTGTATATGAAGCAGGCATATGTACTATTTTTGAGAGTCTTCTGGATAGATCTTATGTAGACTTGTATAGGGCTGTTTTCTGTTTAATAAAGTTGGACTACAGTATAAGGGCAGCTTGGACTGCATATTGGCTATCTAAAAATATTGACCAGCTACAGATGGTAACACTCAAAAAGTCTCAGGAAGCCAAGTAATGCACTTAGTGGCAAAGAGATAGGATTAGAGAGAATGTGAGTTGTGCCATTTTACTCCTTGTCTTTACATAAGAACCACATATCTGGTGTTATTAGCATGAGAATAGCTATAGGTGCTTTGGGAATGGGGAGAGGACTAGGCATGCTTTCAAATTTAAGTGTAATTGGCACCTGGAATGTTGCAGAGAGATTCTTGTTTGACAGTGGGTAGTTATACAAGGAAACTGTGAATCCTGTCACCATTTCTTGAAAGCTGAGGGAATCTGCCCGTAATAATTGAAAATATTGTAGGGAGAATGGCAGAATTATTATGGCTGGTTTCCTGTTATAAGTTTTCCTTGCTAACTTCTCACCTTTAGGGCAAGGTGGAAGGCAATCTCAATTTTTTTGCTAACCTTAAATAAATCAGAGTGGGCCTGGTGCAACCACATGTGGGGCCTATTCTGCCATAACACTCCTAGTAACCCCCTCAATGAACCACAGAAGTATAGACATGAGGGGTTTTTCTGGATCATGTACTTCTGGAGTTGTTACAGAAAGAAGGACCATAATTTTCCATATTAAGTTGCTACCCTCAGATATCAGTTTAACCCTGGTGGAAGCACTGCTAGGCCACTCCAATAGAGAAAAGAGGTGACTCATCTTTCATGGTCCAGAATAAGCAGGAAAGTTTTGAGCCAGTTAAAAGTTCCATACAATTGCTGTAATTTGAGGAGGGAATAGGATACTTTTACTAATATTGGGAAGTCCAGGGGATGAATCCTATCACAAATAGAAAAGCCCAGAAAGGCACATTGGGGAAACTCCCTGAATCTTTTTGGGAACAACCTTCAAGTCATTTTTTTCTAGGTTAAGCAACAATTGACAGGACACTTTTCCAGATCAGGCAGGCAAGTTTGTTCAAAGACAATATCATCCATTTAATTGACTTCAATGACAGCCCTGGGGACAGCTTGCATGGCTCCAGCCACATACAGCTGACAAAGGGTCAGGCTATTTTCATGCTCTACATCAGGACTGTCCATTGGTATCTTTTGGCTGGTGTATTCACACAAGGCTCATACAGTATAAAGGCAAAACTCTATCTATCCTGGTGAGCCAGAGGAATCAGGAAAAACCAATCCTTAATATGTAGGATCCTCACATGGTCCATGAGTGGGATAGCACAAGAATGAGGCTCTCCCACTTGAGTAGACCCTATTTTCCATATGTTTATCAATGGTTCTCAGATCCACAGAAACATATATTTCACTGAATTATTTTTAAGAATAAAACTTGGAGTAATATGTCTTCTCGTTGAGGGTTCCAAATGTCCCAAAGCTACTTGTTCCAAGACTAGTTCCTTAAGAACAGAAAGGGTAGGTTCCAAAATGGGCTGTAGGTCCATCAATGTGAAGGCACCTCAATGTGAAATAACTCTGGATGAAAGTGGCCAGTATAATTAGCAGTGACCCCTGATTTTAAGACCTGTGATACCCAGTTGGTCAATCTTTTATAACATTATTAGTAAAGGAATAATCTTCCATAGTAAAAAGCACACCCATGTCTTCCAGAATATCTCTTCCCCAGAGGTTGCAGGGAACATCAGCAACAATAGGTGTAAAAGATGCATGGTTGCTGTCCAAATTCTGCCAGCTGACAGGTCAGGTAGTTTTTTTGGTGGCCTGTTGTCTTTTAGCTCCAGTAATGGAGGGATCAGGTCTGAATTCCCAGTGAGGGAACTTCAATAATTGTTGGGGTTTTTTTTGTGTGTGTGTGTGTTTGTTTGTTTGTTTTTGCTATTATAGCAACAACTTCCCCTCTCTCAACCAACCATTTAAGGAGTAGACAGTCGAAATGTAGTCAACATGTAGGAAGGAAGAAACACAGGCAAGTACAAAACCCTTCTGGCAAAGCAGGGCTCACTCTTACTGGGTGGTAGAAGTGGGGGTGAGGGGTGCTTTTTTGTAATTTAAATTGCCTTCCTGCTATTGAAAAGGTTAATCCCTAGTGCAATGGAAAGATTTGGTGCAACAGGGACATCTGCTCTTGGGCATAGCTAGCTGATTAGGAGTCCTATTTGAGGTGACAGAGCTTGCCACTGCCCCAACAGGTGTGATCAGATGACCCTTCAATAGGAGGGTGGGTGCATCCTCTATACATGATCCATGACCAAAATGTCAATGGAAGAAGTTGGGTCTGCAATTGGGCCCATACCAGGTTTTAAGTCATGCATGGCAACAAACCATTTATGGATATCATCATTCCTTATGGCTGTCACAGCATTGTGAGTGGAGAAATTAAGACCTTCCCTTGACAGCTGATTAATGATCATGGTCTCTGATTAGACCAGCATCAACCTCTCTTTTCAGTGCCCCAGTCACAGGGAACAGGAATTTCATGAAGAACTCCTCAGACTGCTGGTGTTTTGCCTAGTTTTCAGGACTTCCAGAAGAACTCTAAGAATTTCAAACATGATGCAAAGTAACAAGAGTCTTTTATTAGAGTAAGACCAACATGGAACACCTTCCCACTGTGAGGAATAGGAGTCTGGGCCAGGAGTGCATCTAGGCGTTTAGAGTTTTTATACAGACACAAGCATAAGCAGGGATTCTCGGTATTAGGGTTAAGTGACAAGAGTAGGTGACAAGTGAAGTCATCCTTCAAATAGGATATCATTTGTTCAGACAGAGGATCAGAATCTCACAAGAGATTCTGGGAGGGGGGACTCTTCTGACCTGGAAAGTAAGATTGTGGTTCTAGCAGGAACTAGTGTGTTTTTAAAGACTGGCAAAAGGTGTCTGGGAATTCTTAATTGTGCCCATCTCATGGACCCAAGTTAGGATAATTATTTCTATAAAGATGTTTGAACTTTGCTTCTCATAAAGGCAGAAGCCATCTGAGGAGAATGAGGCACTAGGAGAGAGGCAATCCATCATGAAGGACAGGAATTTCAAAAAATGACCAAGGAAGTAGTAACCACTGGAAGGCACCATCCTGCTAGATCACACGAGGGGCAAGCTACTGGGTACTCCCAGTAGAAGTGGAGCAGAAATGGTTGAGAGAAAGCATCCTGGCACAGCAGGATTAGAGGATCCTTTAGAGCCTGACAACCATAGGGTCACAGCAGAGATGTCCTCCTCCTCAGTGTTGAGATCATCTTGTTTACTGGAGAAAGCACTTCACCTGCAGCAGAATTCTAAAGACTGGTGAAAACAACACGGAGAATGGAGACAAAGAATAAGGAAGGGGTAATCCTAGACTATACCTCTCTCTTCTTGAGGGCCAGGAAGAGAACACCTATCCAGAAGTCACAACCCCACATATCTTGCAGAGATATCTAGGGGACCAAAACAGCTTCATCCCTAAATTGGTCCATGTGTCACAGAAGGGATTTTTGGGACGAAGTCTGGGTTGCTTTAATGGTGAAGGGGAGTGAATCTATAAGGATGAGGAGCCCAAAGGAAATAAATAATGGACAGACAGATATGACAGATGAGATGTCAAAAAGGCTTGTATAAACAGAGGAATCCCTCAGATGTTATTTCCAGGCCTTATGCTTGCAAGATATCCCTGGGAGAGAAAAAAAAATATTTGAGAGCTCATACCTATTACCATGATCTATGAAACAAGAACCTCTGTGAGGTACCAGAATGAATCCACACAGAAATTAAAAGCTAGTAGCTCTTAGAGATGAGTGGATAGAAGCAAAAAAACAAAACAAACAAACAAAAACATGCTGAATCTAAAATTGAAACCAAAAGTGAAAGTATATTGGTTGCCGAAGAACAAGACAAAGACAAATAAAAAGAAAAATAAAAGATGTCTGCATGCTCGCCATGGAAAAAAAAACCTGAAAGTGAAATTGGATGGTCGCCAGGGTGAGAGGACGAAAAAAGACAAAGAATATAGGTCTATGCATGCTCAACATCACAGGACCCACAACATAAAACACTATGGGTCCACCAGACCTAACAAGCATCCAATGGGAGCACAACAGCTTTAAATCCAGGGGAAAGAAAACATATCAGGTCTAACCAGGAATGCAGTTCTTGTGGCAACATGCAAAAGGTACTCCTCGAAAAAGAGATGCACATGCAGCCCCAAATGGAGGATAATATAGTCCATAGACCACATTGGTTAGCAGATGCTGCTTGTGCCCTTGCCTGCCCACTTCCCTTCCCTAGTTGACCTTTTTGTTGGAGATGAGATGGCACAGAATTACCAACTCAGACTCCATTAGTGATAAGATCATTGCAGCAACACGGTATGGACACTGAAGCAAATAAATTTTCAGGTGTGCCCTTTATTCCCTCCACACAAGTAAGAATCCCTTTCAAGCACCTGATCCAGGTGGGCTGGCATTGTCTTCATCACAGATCCCTAGTCTATTGTGCAATCTTCAATTAGGAGTTGCCTTCATGACTGTGTGCCACTCTGATGCTTATGCAGAGGCAGTCATTACTTGTATACTTTGCCTTACAAAAGTTTACATTTCATGAGTTCCCACTTATCAATTGTTGACCTTACAGCTTGAGGACTTGTTGTTCCATTGAGGTAATTTTCACCAGTAACAATGCTGTGAAGGCTACTTACTACCTTCTCTTCTATTAGATTTAGTGTATCTGGATTTATCTTTATGTCTAAGATCCTCTTGGCCTTGAGTTTTGTGCAAGGTCAATATATATGAGATATATATATATATATATATATATATATATATATATATATATATATATATATATATATAT
>LR753544.1:0-56426 GCA_902729485.2 Mus minutoides | reverse complement strand
CAGAGTTGTTCAACCTAGCTATTTCTATACAATACCATACCTATTTTAATACTATCTTATTTATTTTTCTCTAGTACAGTTGGGGAACAGTGTCAGCAATGCCTTAGAACTTCTTTAATTATATAGGTTTGTTTTATCTATGCTGGATTTTTGTTTTTCTATATAAAAGCCACTATAATTCCATACTGGTCTCATGGTCCCTGCTGACTTAGCGATTTATTTAACAATTTTTTAAATATAGATTCCACATTGAGCAGAGAAGTGTACTTCAAACACAAAGTTCCTGATTCATTGTTCACTCAGTTGCATCTGTACCTCCTAAATGGCTGTTTAGTCACTAATGAAGAATATACATACTTATTAGCACCTCATGGTACCACTTCATCTGGGAAGAAATAAAAGAAGAAATTAGTCTTTTACAATATAACTGAGAGCCCAGCAACCTCAAACTTATGGGACACAATGAAAGCAGTGCTAAGAGGAAAATTTATACAGAAATTGGAGAGATCCCAAGGTAGAAATTTTACAGCTCTTCTAAAAGCTCTAGATCCAAAATACGCAAACATATCCAAGAGGAGTAGATGGCAGGAAATCAATTTTAATAGTCAATCAATTAGAACCAAAAAGAACAAAACAAAGAATCAACAAAACTAAGTGTTGGTTCTTTGACAAAAGAAACCATTAGACACACTAAATGATGGACATAGAGACAGTTTTAATTAAACATAATATGAAATGAAAAGGGAGACATAATAAAAGAAACCAAAGGAATTTAAAAATCATCAGATCTTCCTATGAAAGAATATATTCAATGTAACTTGAAAATGTAGATGAAACTGATGATTTTCTAGATAGATATCATGTACCACCATACTTAAATCAGGATTGGGCAAACTATTTAAACAGTCCCTAAACCACTATGAAAATAATTGCAGTAATTTTAAAAATGTCTAAGCAAATACTTCACAGGCCCAGATGATTTTAGTGCAGTTTTCTATTAGACCTTGAAAGAAGACCTAATACTCATACCCCTCAAAATATTACATGGAACAGAAACAGACAGCACACTAATTCATTCTATGAGGCCACAGTTACTCTGACACCTAAACCACACAAAGACCCAAGAAAGAAAGAGAAATTCAGACTCGTTTTGTTTATGGATTTCAATGCAAAAATTCTCAATAAAATTCTCACAAACCTAATTCTGGAACACATCAAAATAGTCAGTCAATTTTCAAGAAGACTTAGTCCCAATGATGCAGTGATTATTCAATAAAAGAAAATTTATCCCCACTAAAATCAGGGACCAGACAAGGCTGCCCACTTTCTCCCTACCTATTCAATATAGTACTTGAAGTCCTAGCCAGAGCGATTCGACAACAAAAGGAGGTCAAGGGGATACAAATTGGAAATGAAGAGCTCAAATTATCACTATTTGCAGATGATATGATAGTATATATAAGTGACCACAAAAACTCCACCAGAGAACTCCTAAACCTTATAAACAGCTTTACTGCAGTAGCTGGATATAGAATTAACTCAAACAAATCGATGGCCTTTCTCTATACAAAGGATGAACTGGCCGAGAAAGAGATCAGGGAAACATCACCCTCCACAATAGTCACTAACAATATAAAATATCTTGGAGTGACTCTTACGAAGGAAGTGAAAGATTTGTATGACAAGAACTACAAGTCTCTGAAGATAGAAATTGAGGAAGATCTCAGAAGATGGAAGGATCTCCCATGCTCATGGATTGGCAGAATCAATATAGTAAAAATGGCTATCGTACCAAAAGCTATCTACAGATTCAATGCAATCCCCATCAAAATTCCAACTCATTCTTCAAGGATCTAGAAAAGACAATTAGCAAGTTCATCTGGAATAACAAAAAACCGAGACTAGCGAAAACTCTTCTCAACAATAAAAGAATCTCTGGTGGAATCACCATGCCTGACCTCAAGCTGTACTACAGAGCAATCGTAACAAAAACTGCATGGTACTGGTACAGCAACAGACAGGTAGATCAATGGAATAGGGTCGAAGACCCAGAAATGAATCCACACACCTATGGTCACCTGATCTTTGACAAGGGAGCTAAAACTATCCAGTGGAAAAAAGACAGCCTTATCAACAAATGGTGCTGGCACAACTGGCAGCTATCATGTAGAAGACTGGGAATTGATCCATTCTTATCTCCTTGTACTAAGGTGAAGTCTAAGTGGTTGAAGGACCTCCACATAAAACCAGAGACACTGAAACTTATAGAGGAGAAAGTGGGGAAAAGCCTCGAAGATATGGGCACTGGGGAAAAATTCCTGAACAAAACATCAAAGGCTTGTGCTGTAAGATCAAGAATTGACAAATGATACCTCATAAAGTTGCAAAGATTCTGTAAGGCAAAAGATACTGTCAACAAGGCAAAAGGGCCACCAACGGATTGGGAAAGGATCTTTACCAATCCTAAATCAGATAGGGGACTGATATCCAATATATATAAAGAACTCAAGAAGGTGGACCCCAGAAAATCAAATATCCCCATTAAAAAGTGGGGCACAGAGTTAAACAAAGAATTCTCAACTGAGGAATACCGAATGGCTGAGAAGCACTTGAAAAAATGTTCAACATCCTTAATCATCAGGGAAATGCAGATCAAAACAACCCTGAGATTCCACCTCACACCATTAAGAATGGCTAAGATCAAAAATTCAGGTGACAACAGATGCTGGTGTGGATGTGGAGAAAGGGGAACACTCTTCCATTGTTGCTGGGAATGCATGCTGGTTCAACCACTCTGGAAATCAGTCTCTCGGTTCCTCAGAAAATTTGACATAGTACTACCGGAAGATCCTGCAATACCCCTACTGGGCATATATCCAGAAGATGTTCCATCTGGTAATAAGGACACATGTTCCACTATGTTCATAGCAGCCTTATTCATAATAGCCAGAAACTGGAAAGAACCCAGATGTCCCTCAACAGAGGAATGGATACAAAAAATTTGGTATATTTACACAATGGAGTACTACTCAGCTATTAAAAACAATAAATATATGACATTCCTAGGCAAATGGATGGATCTGGAGGCTGTTGGTTTTTTTGTGACCTATCAATGGTCAATTTTGGAGAATGTACATTGTGTTGAGAAGAAAGTGTATTATTTTGTTTCAGGGTGAAATATTCTGTAAATATCTGTTAAATCCATTTAGTTCGTAACCTCCATTAGTTTCACTCTCTTTTTGTTTAGTTTCTATTTCAATGACCTGTCCTTCAGTGAGAGTGGGGTGTTGCAGTTTCCCACTAATATTGTGTGAGGTTCAGTGTGTGTTTTGAGCATCTTTGTGTTTTGAGTTTCTTTTATGAATGTCGGTGTTTTGCACTTGAGCTGTTGATTTTAAGAATTTAGACTTCCTTTTGATGGATTTTCCCTGTGATAAATATGAAGTGTCCTTTATCATCATACTTCATAACTAAGTATTTTATTGGATATTAGGATGGCAATGCCTACTTGTACCTTGGGCCCATTTGCTTAGAAGACCTTTTCCATCCTTTTAGTCTGAAATAATGTCTGTCTTTGTTATTCTTATGTGTTCTTGAATACAGCAAAATGTTGATTCTTGTTTGTATATCCTTCTGTTAGCTTATATCTGTATAGATGGGTTGAGTCCATTAATATTCAGAGATATTAAAAATATATGACTGTTAGTTCTTGTTATATTTGTTGTTGTGTTGTTGTAGGTGGCTTTATGTACATATGGTTCTTTCCTTTTGGCTTTGTTGTGAAATGCTTAATATCTTTTTGGGGGGGTGTAGATACCCCCCTTCTCAGGGTTTTTCTTCTATGTCCTCTGTAGAACTGGATTTGTAGAGAGATACTGTTTGAATTTGCTTTGTCTTGGAATATTTTTGTTTCTCCATCTATGTTGATTGAGAGGTCCTTGCTGAGTATAGTTCCCTGGGCTGGAATTTGCATCCTCTTAGAATCAGCATGATACCTCACTGGCTATTCTGGCTTTTAGTGTCTCTGTTGAGAAGTCTGGTGTATATCTTTCTGTATTACTTCACCCTTTTCTCTTGCAGCTTTTAATATTCTTTCTTTGTTCTGTGCATTTAGTGTTTTGATTATTATGTGACAAGAGGATTTTCTTCTCTAGTCCCATTTATTTGGTGTTCTATAGGCTTCTTGTGCCTTTATGACCATTAATATTTTGTGGATGGGAACATTTTCTTCTGTAATTTTGTTGAAGACATTTTCAGATCATCTAAGCCATTCTGACTGGTATGAGGTAGAATCTCAGGGCCCTTTTGATTTGCATTTTCCTAATGACTAAGTATATTGAACATTTCTTTAAGTCCTTTGCCATTTAATATTCCTCTTATGTGAGTTCTCTGTTTAGTTCTGTACCCCATAGTCATTGTAGAACAATGACATGCTTCTTTCCATTGGTTGGATATAAGTGTCTGCTTCTGGACCATTGGCTTAGAAGACTTTTTTCTAGCCTGTTACTGTGACGTAGTGACTGTGTTTGTGAATAGGGTGTGTTTCTTATATGCAGCAAAATGCTGGGTCCTGTTTGTATATCCAGTCTGTTAGCTTATGTCTTTTTATAGGTGAATTAAAGTGTATACAGTGATGTCATATTCAGGTTTGAGTAGATTGTGATTTTGACAGTGAATCCAAAAAGGTATTGTCATTGTTCAAAGCCAACTTGAGAATCTAATTAATCATGGGTTTTACCACAAAGTTGTAACATGATGAATTTTTAGAATAGGACACAGAAACCAAAGGACAGTCTAAACACAGATGAAGAATCACTTTACTGCTGTGTCTTTGCAACAGACAAATATAATACAAACCCAGTTTGAGTAGTATTTTCAGCTGTGGCTACCCCTTAGGTTCTGTCCATTATTTCAAATAAATTTGTCAATTTTGGTTTAATTACAAATCTCATGGAGAAAAAATGTGAGGCCGTGGGTCACTCTGCATTCTTGCAGTTGTGTTCAGGCTCCACTTATAATGGAATACTACTCAGCTATTAAGAACAAGGACAACCTGAGTTTTGTAGGCAAATGGGGGGAATTACAAAATATCATCCTTTATAATATCATCATTTATAATGACTAGGTATAGTATATAACCGGTCACTGCAACTGCATACATAGATCTGTAGAAATATCCATCATGGGATGGGATACCAAGCCCTCCTACAGCAAGAAAGTAGAAACTTAGGTGTCCAAAAAAGACAGCAACCCTAAACTATGTAGCCCAGGGGCTACTATCATCTTTATATATTGGTCCATGGAGTTAAGTTGTGGTATTATCTCAAATATCACATAGAAATGGCATTTAAATACATTTTATACGTGTACATATTTTAGCAAGCATCTACTGAATTACAGCTCCTTTAGATGATATGACTTAAAAACCCAGGGCACAAGCAGTTGGAAGAAGACTCTAAAAAATATCCTCTGATCATACATCCTCCTCACATACAGACAATAAATACATTCATATAATTTAAGATAATAAAAGAAAAGGCCTGTAGTATTAGTTCTCCCCTTCCTACTTTTACTCTACTGTATCCTACCTCTCCTAGCCCAAGCCACTTCTAATTTCTTCTTCTTTATAACAAAAATTTTTTTAAATTAACACATCTGTAGAAAAATGCTACAATCATACTGGAGCTACCTAATCTGTATTTGTTCCCCATAAAACACAGATACCTACATCTTAAATGATAGCATCCGCATATAGGAGAAAATATGCAAACTTGTCTTTCTGCTTAACCTCACTCAGGATGATCACTTCTATTTCCATCTATTTACCTGGAATAAACCCAGTACCTAAAACCAAAGAAATGAATGAATCTCTTAATAAAGTGTATGTATGAATATGTATATAGATGCATATGCACACGTATGTATATCCTAATAAATAAATACGAATATAACATAAACAATTTAATGTGTGATATTTTCTCAAGAGAATTAGTCGAACCAATAAAAATCTCTCAACTAAGGAATTGTTACAGTTTTTTAGTAACTATTATTATTATTATTACATTGTACTTGGTCACTTTTCATCTGACTCGCTGTCCTCTCCCCTTCTCCTCTAAGCAGGTAGGTTACCTTGGCACTTTATATGGTGCTGCCTTTGTATGGTCTTTGGTTTGTTCAGAACCTGATAGCCTAAAGGGTCCAGGTTAATTTACTCTGTTAGGACCACATGAAGCTCAAGAAGAAGAAAGTCCAAACTGTGGATAGTTTTTTTTTTTCCTTTTCAGAAGGGTGATAAAATGCCTATGCTCCCAAAGTATGTAGCAGAGACTGAAGGAAAGGCCATCCAGAGACTACCCCACCTGGAGATCCATCCCATATATACACATGATACCCAGACACTATTTTGGATGCCAAGAAGTTCTTGCTGTAAAGAGCCTGATATATCTGTTTCCTGAGAGGCTCTGCCAGAGCCTGACAAATAAAAAGGCAGAGGCTCCCAGACAGTGATTGGACTGAGCACAGCATTCCCAATGGAGCAGTTAGAGAAAGGACTGAAAGAGCTAAATTATTTTGCAACCCAGAGGAAGAACATCAATGTCACCTAACTCCACCCCCACCCCCAGACATCCCAGGAACTAAACCATCAAGCAAATACTACACATGAAGGTACCCATGGCTCCAACCACTTAGTAGTAGAGGATGGCCTTGTGGGATATCAATGGGAGGAGAGGCCATTGATCCTGTGAAGGCTCAATACCTCCATGTAGGAACATGACTGAACAGGGAAACGGGAGGGGAGTGGGTGGATGGGTGGGGAAACACCCTCATAGTTACAAATGGATGGAGGAAGGGATAGGTGGTTTTCAGAGGGTAATTCAGGAAAGGGAATTACATTTGATATGTAAATAAAGAAAGTATCTTACAAAAATATTCAAAAATTTTTACTGTTAGTCTTCCTTTGAAGTTCCTATTCTCTTCAAGACCCACAACCTTTTCGCCTATTCTTATATAAGTATCCTCAAGCTCAATCCACTGTTTGGGTATGGGTGTCTCTTTCTGGGTCAACACTAGGGTGTAGAATTTAAAAAGACAGCCGGCTCCTTTCTCCAAGTATAACAAAGAGTATTATTGCATTAGGGATTGGTGCTTTCAGATGGGATGGGTCTCAAATTGGACCAGTTATTGGTTAGCTATTCCCTCAATCTTTGCTACATCCCCCATGCCTTTATTTCTTGTAAACAAGATAAAGTGTGTGAACTAAAAGGGGGGCTGGGGAAGATGGGGAAGGGAGGATAGCCCACGTCTGGCCAGAGTTTCTCCTCTGCTCTGGGCAGGCAGAAACGGGAGGGCTGCCAGATGCTTTCCACATGGCCCCGGGTGGGCATCTAAATCTCTGACCCCACTGGGGGCATGGACAAAGGGCAGCCCCAGGAACCAGGGGGCCCTGGGCTACACCTATAGCCCTGTGGTTATGGGAAAGTGGGCTGAGGGAGAAAGAGTTCCATGCAGGTGAGAGTGAGAGCAAAGAACTTTGGCTAGAGCACAGGAATGCCTTTCATCCCTAGATTAGAAATGGCTCATTGGCAGAAAGCCTATCCCATCCTCCAAGGGCAGGGGGCCTTGATGAACAGAGACAGTCTATGGTTTTGAGATTTATTGTAGAAAGGCATGGGGGAAAGGGAGAAGCTAGAAAGAGAGAGAGACTGTCCATGGCCAAGAGGAGAGACGTGAGAAAAGAAGAGAGAGAAGAAATGCTAGAAAATAAGAGGGAGAGAGTGAAAGAGGGGAGAGAAGAGAGGAAGGAGTGAGGAGAGGATTGGAGAAAAGGGGAGTGAGAGAGCAAGGAGGGGCCAAACAGCCCCTCTTAATGTATGCTGCTATCTTTTCTGTTGCTAGGTACCTGGGGAGGAGTTTATCCTGTAGGTTAGAAGCTTGGGACATTATCTATATGACTCCTAACCATGCTTCTCTTGTGGGGGCTGAGGGGTGGTAACTTCCACAGGAGCAAGAGTTCCAGGAGACATGAGAGAACTCCTTCCTTCCCATGTAGGTGAATTATCACCACTGGTTCAGACCTCAGCTTGACTGGAGACCAGACTGTCTGTGTATATCCCAATGCCACACAATAAACTTGGGTTGAAAGTTTTGTGTATGGCTTTATATTTCCATCAGTCCAGTGGGGTTTGTGTCTAGCTACAGGAGGTGACCTCTTCAGGTTCCAAATCACCAATGTAAGAAGACACATTGAATGCACATTGATTCTTAGGTGCTTCCCTTGTCCCAGGTCTCTTTCTTATCCTGGAAATGCGCTCACCTCTTCACACCTATAAATGGCAGATTTACATTGATTTTCATAGCAATTTAGTCATCTCTTTGGTGCCTCCTCATAATTGATCTTGAATCCCCATTCCCTCTCCATACCCCCTGCCTACCAATTCCCTCACTACTCAGGCCTCTTATGATTATTTTATTCCCTCTCCTAAGTGATTGTAAAGTTTCCTTTTGGGGGGTTTCTTTCTGCTTTAGCTTCTTTGGTTTTGTGGATTGATATATGATGCCTGTATTTTATGTCAACTCAGTAAACTCAAGATCATATGATCATTCTCGAATGCAAAGATATTCAGAAATCTGTGATGCAATGCACATAATCCCTTGGGAAATACATGAAAAACATATTCCTGATATGACCCATTATGAAGAAAATAATGTTTTGTAAATATTTTCACATATTATGTTATTTCTAAAACTGTGTCACTTCTGAAATTTCTATGATGAATGTTACCCATAAAGGTGAAAATTTTTAAACCTTAAAGAATGTGATAATAATCATTAACTCATCAATACATCAATACAAATGTGTCTATGGAATATAAACTATATTGATGGGATGTTTGACACTTATTACATAGTTAAATATAGAATCATGTCTTGTGACAAGTAAGAAAAATAAAATAATTGAATGTTAAACTTGAATTATAAATGATAAACTTGATAATATCTACTAAACACATTGACATGAAAAATATTGCTAGTTCTTCGCCAGGATGTTCACCTTAGAAAATTCTTTGATCAAAATGCATTTAGGGAAAATAATTCTTGTACAGAGGAAATGAATCCAGAGAACTAGATGATGATAATTAAGGTAGGATTTTGAATAGGAACAAAAAAAAGTAAATCAACCATATATGACATCTAAATCATTAATCAGATTGTATAGACACAGAAAATTTCTATAAAAAATATGTTTTTGAAAAATTATTTCACTTTTTCTTTCCATAGTTTATTCTTTTATTTGATATCCCTCTACTGAGAATTCTCTGTTTTACTTGATATCCCATTTTTTAAATTGGTTTATTACACTTCTTTGTTTGTAATTTCTTGAGTTCTTTATAAATTTTGGATCTTAGACCTCTGTTGAGTGTACGGTTGGTGAAGACCTTCTCCCATTCTCTACTCTGTTGTTTTAACCTTTTAAATTTAACCTTTTAAATTTCATGAGGTCAAATTTAACCTTTTGATCTGAGTTCCTGGGCTATTGTTGTTCTGTTCAGGAAGTTGTCTCTTGCACCAATGAGTTCAAGGCAGTTCTTCATTTTATCTTTTATCATATTTAATGTATCAGGTTTTATGTTGTATTTTTGAACATTTGGTGTTGAATTATGTGCAGAGTGATAAATATGGCTTTATTAGTCTTCTTCTACATCCACACACCCATCTAAACCTGCACCATTTGTTGAAGTTGCTTTCTTTTTTCCATTTTATAGTTTTGGCTTCTTTGTCGAATATTGAGTGTCCATAGATATAAAGATTTATTATTATTGAGGGTTTGATTCTATTTCATCAATCACTTGTATATTTTTATGCTAACAACATGCAGTTTTTACTATTATTGCACTGTAGTATAGCTTGAAATCAGGGATGGTGATATTTCTAGAAGTTTTTTTTTCCTGTACAGGATTGTTTTACATACCCTGGGTCTTTTTTTTTTTTTTTTCACATGAAGTTAGGAACTGGTCTCTCAAGGTCTGTAAAAATTGTAGTGGAATTTTGGTGGGAATTGCATTGAATCTACAGATTATTTTTAGCAAGATATTTGTATTGAATATGTTAATGCTCCTGATCCACTAGCAGGAGAGATAATTCCAATTCATGTCTCCTTCATCAAGTCCTTTCTTCACCAAAGTCTTAAAGTTCTTGTCATATTGATCTTTCACTTGCTCGCCTTCTTATAGCAAAATATTCTACATTATTTGTGGCTACTGTTTTAAAGGGTGTTGTTTCCCTCGTATTTTCTTAGCCTAGGTATTGTTTGTTTAAAAGAGGGCTACTTAATTTTTCAACTTTATTTTTATTGAAGCAGTTTTGTAAAGGTGTTTTTCGGCTTTAGAATTTCTTTAGTAGAATTTTTGGGTTCACATATTATTTTAACATATCACCAGTGAATATTCATACCTTAACATCTTCTATTCCAATTTGTATCCCACTGATTTCCTTTAGTTTTATAATGAGGTAACTGTGGCCTCATAGAAAATCAAAATTTTCCTTTTGATTCTAATTAATGGAATAAGTTTGAGGAGTATTGGTATTAGCTGTTCCTTGAAAGTTTAGTAGAATGCTGTGGTAAAAACATCCGGTCCTGGGCCTTTTTGGTTTGTATACTTTTAATCACTGCTCCTATTTTCTTAGAGGTTATAGGAATGACTGAATAATTTCCCTGATCTTGATTTAATTTGGTGAGTGGTATCTATCTAGAAAATTATCCATTTTGTATAGATTTTCAGATTTTTATAGAGTGAATTCTTTTGAAATAGGACTTAATTATTCTTTGAATTTCATCAGTGCTGAAAATCGCCATCATTGGCTAGAAGAGGGTTGCTGAAAAAAAAAAAAAAGGTGACTGAGAGTGCCAAAAGGATGACAAGAAGTCCAATCACAAGTTCCAAAAACTGATAGATTATCTTCAGCTTGAGATGGCTCACTAGACAGCCTGCTATAGATAGATCTTTGGTATATAATTTGCTCATGACAGCTCCCTCCAAGAAATCTGTCTGTTTAAGACTATTCTCTCCTGCTATAAAATATTTGTAAGTACTCTATGAATAGCTCATAGATTTTCTAAGCAAAGTGGTGAAAGTTTCTATCAAAAATTCATGGATTTTCTAAACAAGTAAGAAATCCCACTAGAGAAAACCAAATAACCCTACTTAAAAATGTGGTAGAAGCTAAACAAAGATTTCTCAACTGAGGAATGCCATAGGGCAGAGAAGCACCTAAAAACATGTTCAACATCTTTCATCATCAGGGAAATGCAAATCAAAGCAACACTGAGATTCCATCTCATATCAGTCAGAATGGCTAAAATCAAAAACTCATGTGAAGGCAGATGCTGGCAAGGCTGTGGAGAAAGAGGACCACTCCAGACTTCTCACTAGAGAGTATGAAAGCCAGAAGATCCTGGAGAGATGTCAACAGATCCTAAGAGAACAGAAATGCCAGCCCAGGCTACTATACCAGCAAAACTCTCAAATACCATTAATGGAGAAACCAAAGTGTTCTAAGAACACAAAATTTACACAACATCTTTCCATGAATCTAGTCCTTCAAAGAATAATAAAGGGAAAACTCCAACACAAGTAGGGAAACTACACCCTAGAAAAAGCAAGAAAGTAATCTTTCAACAAATCTAACAGAAGTTAGCCACATGAGTAGAATTCCAACTCTAACAACAAGAATAACAGGAACCAAAAATTACTTTTCCTTAATATCATTTAATATTACTCGATTCCCCAATAAAAACACACATACTAAAAGTCTGGCTATGTAAACGGGACACAACATTTTGCTGAATACAGGAAGCCCACTACAGGGACAAAGACAGACACTACCACAGAGTAAAAGGCTAGAAAACAATTTTCAAAGCAAATGGTCCCCAAAACCAATCTGAAGTAGCCATTGTGATATCGAATAAAATTGACTTTCAACCTAAAGATATCAATAAAGATAAGGAGGAACACTTTACCTTCATCAAAGGTAAAATCTACCAAGATGGATTCTTAATTCTGAACATCTATGCTCCAAATACAAGGGTATCCACCTTAATTAAAGAAACTTTACTAAAGCTCAAATGACAAAATGCAAGGCACACTATAATAGTGGGAGACCACTCTCATCAGTGACAGATCCTGGAAACAGAAACTAAACAGAGACAAAGTGAAACTAACAGAAGTCATGACAAAAATGGTTTTAACACATTTCTAAAGAACATTTTATCCTAAATCAAACTCTATAACTTATTCTCAGCACCTCATGGTACCTTCTTGAAAATTGACCATATAATCAGTCAAAAAACAGGCATCAAAGATACAAAAAAAATATTGAAATAGTAAAATGCATCATATCAGATCACCGTGGATGAAGGCTGATATTCAATAACAACATAAACAATAGAAAGCCCACATACACATGAGGCTGAACAACACTCTAGTAAATGTTACCTTGGCCAAGGAAGAAAGAAAGAAAGAAATTAAAGACTTTTTAGAGTTTAATGAAAATGAAGCCACACATTACCAAACTTATGGGACACAATACAACCAGTCCTAAGGGGAAAACTCATAGTTCTAAGTGCCTCGAAAAAAAAAAAAAACCTGGAGAGAGTATACACTATCAACTTGACAGCATACCTAAAAGCTCTAGAACAAAATGAAGCAAATTCACCGAAGAATAGACTGCAGGAAATGATCAAACTTGGGGTTGAAAACAATCAAGTGGAAACAAAAAGACCTATACAAAGAATCAAACCAAACCTTTAAGAAAATAAACAAAATAGGTAAACCCTTAGATAGACTAATTAGAGGGCCGAGGGACAGTATCCTAATTAACAAAATCAAAAATGAGAAGGGAGACATAACAACAGAATCTGAGAAAATCCAAAAAAATCATCAGATCCTACTACAAAAGGCTATACTCAAGCAAACTGGAAAACGTGGATGAAATGGACAATTTTCTAGACAGATATCAGGTATCAAAATTAAATCAAGATTAGATTAATGATCTAAACAGTCCCATATACACTAAAGAAATAGAAACAGTCATTATTAGTCTCCCAATTGAAAAAACTCAATATGAGATGGGTTTATGTAGAGTTTATCAGACCTTCAAAGAAGACCTAATACCAATACTCCTGAAACTATTCCACAAAATAGAAACACAAGGTACTCTACCTAATTCATTCTATGAAGCCACAATTACTCTGATACCTAAACCACACAAAGATCCAACAAAGAAAGAAAACTTCAGATCAATTTCCCTTATGAATATCAATGTAAAAATATTCAATAAAATTCTCGAAAACTGAATCCAAGAACACATCAAAAAGATCATCCATCATGAACAATTAGGTTTCATCCTAGAGATGCAGGGATGGTTCAACATGTGGAAATCCATCAACATAATCCACTATATAAACAAACTCATAGGGAAAAATAAAGACACATGATTATCTCATTAGATGCTGAGAAAGCATTTAACAAATCCAACCTCTATTCAAGATAAAAGTCTTGGAAAGATTTTGAATTTGAGGCCCATCCCTAAACATAACAAATCATCATACAGCAAAAAAAGTAGGCAAGAAACTTGGAGCAAACCCACTAATATCAGGGAGTAGAAAATGCTGCCCACTATCTCCCTACTTATTCAATACAGTATTGAAGTCCTAGTCAGAGCATGTAGACAACAAATGAGATCAAAGGAATACAAATTGGAAAGTAATACGTCAAAATTATAGTTTTTAATGTAGAATATAACCTCCATATTACCTACTCTGTTTACTTTTGACTACCAGATCTTCCACAATTCTGTTGGTAATCTGAGCTGAACCTCAATGCCTCTCTCCAATGCAGTGTAACAATAAGAGCCCATGAAACAACAGATCAGTCACTCACATTCTTTTCAAAGGCTCTAAGTTTCTAAGCAAATGCAGGTTCCAACTCAGCCATCTTTTGTATTTGTCCAGAATAAGAGGCCTCATTTTCTCTCGTGTAACAAAGTAATGATATATTAAAATAGAAAGAACTTCTGCTGCCATTTGAAACCATGACATCTTTTTTCTGATCACTAGAAATAACATGATAAATTTAATCCTTACATTTTGCTAATATTGTTTACATTACATTGTAGAATATAACAGAATATCTTCGAGTTCAAAATCAAATAAATCAATCACTTGATTTTTTTTAAATAAATGAACAAAATGGCTGAATGGCGTGACACATCTCAAAACACAGCACACTGTATATAGAGGAAAGCTCTTTATACTCATCAGTTTATTCCACATTAGTATAAGGATGGAACATGAAGTCAACAAGAGCACTTACTAAAACTATGTTACAAAAACAGTGCAATGTAGAAAACATAAAAGGCAACTAATGGTTTCATTACAAAGAGAGTTTAATACAGTAAGATAAAAAAGATAAGCACATATAATCATATATTATATGTTTATATGACAATTAGAATGATGTGAAAATGGTTTATATGATAATATTTAATTTACTATTATAGATAAGTTTTAATTTTTAACTAAATTTAAATTGATATTCCTTCTTGAATGTTTTTTGTGCCTGATGCCAAGACAGGAGTTTTTTTCTGGCCTTAACAAAATAATGTAGCACTTGGGGGCAAAAATCAATCCCAGGAGTGCTATATTGGAAGCCAAGATGGAGAACACTTCCATAGCCACCATGACCTTCCCCTTTGTGCTATGGTAGACAGGGAGGAAAGTGATCCAAACACAGAAGAATACCTGCATGCTGAATGACAGGAACTTGGCTTCATTGAATGTGTCAGGCAGATTCCTGGACAGGAAGGCCATGGTGTAGCTCCCCAGTGCTAAGGAGCAGAGATACCCTAGGACAGTGTGGAAGGCAACTGTTGAACCCATGTTGCACACAATGATGATGTGACCATGTTCAGCCTGAGTATCTTGATCAATGAAGGGTGGAGAGGTAACTACCCAGACTCCACAGATAATAAGTTGTATCAGTGTGCAGATGGGAATGATGAAATTAGGGGCTCTTGATATCATTAACCATCTCACCATTCTAGCTGGAACTGTGGCCTTGAATGCAATAACCACTGTAATAACTTTGGCCAACACTGTGGAGAGAGCCACAGTGAACAAAATTCCAAATGCTGTCTGCTGCAAGATGCAGGTGGTTGTGTTGGGCTGGCCAATGAAGAGCAAGGAACTGAGGAAACTAATGAAGAGTATCAATAGCAGGATGTAGCTGAGAGTCCTGTTATTGGCCTTGACAATGGGTGTGTCTCTGTGCTTCACAAAGACTACAAGAACCACAGCTGTGAGTACAGAGAAGCACAGGGCTATGATGGTGAGTGCCATTCCCAAGGGTTCTTCATAAGCCAAAAAGCTCACAGACTTTTGGAGGCAGAGAGTCTTCTCTGAGTTTGCATAGTGACTTTCTGGACATTTCAAACACTGATCCATATCTGTTCAGAAATGAAAGTGATTGTGAATCAATACAAAGTTTTTTACTTTTCCCCCTATTATTTTAATTATCTGTATCTCATTGTAGTGCTTCCTGTGTCATCTCCCTTTATTGTTTCAGAAAGACATTTTTTTAATTACTCTGAATAATTTCAATTCTATACAGTGCTTTGTCATTATGGTGTCAAAAATTGCAGAAGCCCAATGAATTTCCTTTTTTTTGTATGCTTTGCCTAAATTCATGATTGTGTTGCATCTATTTTATGAGCTATAACATTTCAGAAAAATATTATATAGTTGCACTTTTATTCTGATATCACCATATGAATAATGTCTCATTCTGGACATAGATTTTCTATAATACTGTCAGTATTTTTTTTTTTTGAAATTCATTTCTTAATTGGTACTCTCTGATTTCATCCCAATATTTATTTCTTTTCATGAAATCTTTTGGGTACTGCAGCTTGGTTAACAGTCTGTATGATTCCATACTAATAAATGCCATTACATTCTTAAAGCTAAAATCATTCACTAGTATTATGTTGTTACATTTTTTTTTTGGTACATAAAAGGTGTGTGTAGCATTTTATTTTTGTTGTTTTTTTATGTGACAAGAAGTTTTTGATACTTCAAAGGACATTTTTACAAATAATTATATACTATTGACGTGCTATCCAGGAAGCCATGCAATGACTAGAACATGAACATTAACCAAACTGGAATGTCCTTTAAGAAGGACGTGAGCCATGGTCCTGTCTACAGGCTGGCCCAGTGCAGACTGCCCATTGGCAACACTGAGTAAGCTGACAAAGCTGGCTGTTTAATCAGAGTGTCCTCTTGGAAGTCCAAAACACCTGTCATTTCCTGGACACTGCTCAGGAAACACATACACTTTCCTAATTATCTTAGGTGGGTTGTACCCAATACATTTGCCTGTAATATCCCTAAACTGCCCATATATATATATATAATTCTCAATATTATTTTTTAAAGAAATTTTTTGCTAACGTTAATACCCATGTTAAAGACAAAGACAAAGAACTGTCCTGAGGAAGACTGATTTACTGTCAAGATGAAAATTTCCCCCTTGCTGGGCAGTGGTAGCACACACCTTTAATCCCAGCACTCGGGAGGCAGCGGCAGGCAGATTTCTTAGTTCAAGGCCAGCCTGGTCTACAGAGTGAGTACCAGGATAGCCAGGGCTACACAGATAAACCCTGTCTTGAAAAAATAAAAACAACAACAAAAAAATTCCCTCTCATACCTGAAGAGATGGCTCAGTTTTGAAGAGTGTTTATTGCTCTATCAGAGCTAGAATTCAGATCCCAATACCCACAAACCATCCAGTGGCTCATAAATGCCTGTAAGTCTAGCTGCAAGTGTTCCATTCACTGGCCTTTGATCTCTTTGGGCACCTTTACCGCCAACACATGTACTAAGTTACAGACACATTTACATCCAACTCCACAAAGAAGTCTATTATGAAAATAGCTTTAGGGAAAAAAATCATTATTTTTACCAGCATGTCACTATTGACTTCTGTTTACCCATAGAAATACCTCTTTCAAAAATAAGTACTTTTAATTATACAGATGGTATTACTGAGAACCCTATATTTCGTCACTGTCAAATAGTGTGATCCAATAGAAGACTCTTAGTGTGTCTAAACTTCAGTTCCCTCAAGAGTATGGAGGACTAATCATGTTACATTTTGATATAGCATTTGTAATCATAGGGATATAACTATTATTAGGTATTAAAAATCGGTTCTGAGTACTTTTCTGCTACACATTTGTTAGTTTTACCTTGCATTAAAAAACAATGTGCCTCAGTTTATAATGCCATATTTCTATTACATCAATCTTTTCTGAATTTATTAAAACTACCACCTCATCAAAGTATTATTGTCTCTGCTGTATAATTTGGGTAAACTTTTATCAAGTTTATTTTCAGAAGAATAAAATTTATACTTTTTTTTTTAACCTTTTTTTCTTTAATGACCATGGATCTCACCTAACTTAGGCAAGCTTTTTACACATTCATAAATCGCCCCTTTGCTTCTATTATGAGCATTTTGCTGTTGCCTTATTATGATGCAATGTATGCTTCAAGAATAGAATTCTATCTTTGACATAATAAGAAAGAAGTCTTTTACATTAACTAATTGATATAAGGATAAAACGTTATTTTTAAATTAGATTTTGTTTATTCTACATTTTTGCATCAGTGATATCTTGAATTTTAAATGTTACCATGTGTGTTTTCACTTTAATTTGCCTTATGTATTGCTTAGAAATATAGTCACTAAAATCACATTGTGCAGCATTTTGTATCCATGACTAAAGTTCTCCTATTCTGTGAACACTGAAAATGTACCTAGTTGTACCATATACCTTAAGTACAGGGAATAGATATTTTTCAACAGAATATTTAGTATCTGTTACTATGAGTACACAAGAAATTTTATGGTGGTAGGAATTAATATCTCATAAGGATGAACTAAATTTTGCCATTGAGCTTAGTCTACTTATTGTCAAATCCTATCTAAATGTTTAGTTTTATGTAGATAGACACGTGACTCTCTCATTCTTACTCCAAGAATCCTGTCTTAACTATTATCTGTGATGAAAGCCAAGGTATATGACTGTGGAAGATAACAAATTAAGTGAAGCTTTAATTCCTATCCATAAACAAGTACTTTATACTTATTCATTTTAAGGTATAGTGGAAATAAAGGCATAGTGGTTATAAAATGAGTACTGAGAGTTCCCTGCTTCCAGGAAATACATGCATTTTTAAAGGAACTCTCAACAAGTAAGGCTGGTTTCTCAGTTGGTTTGCATCAGCTGGGTTGTAAAAAAAATGATGAAGTTTTCTAATCCTTCCTTGAAAAAGTCTTTCCTGCAAAAATAGTCAAAGAAAAAGTGAATCATTTCACTTGTGTAACAAGTGATGACTACACTGCTTTCACAAGTACAGTCCAAGCCCAAGGGTCATGAAGATGACCATGATTAAACCAAAGGTGTATTTCAGATATATTGAATACACCTGGGAAATTGTGAAAGATCAATGTTGACCAGAAGTAAACAAAATGGAGGATATGTGCAACAGAAAAACTGGTAGATTACTTGCAAAAGGGCTCATCACTCTATTCCTCCAGATGTCATCCCTCAACCTCATCTTTAGCAATGCATCAGAAAACCACCTGCAGCCTCCCTTTTGTGTGCATCTTCTCGGGATACCACAGATCATCCACTTGAATTTTTCCTTTCCAACATATTCATATATCCAACATTTCAACTTCAATAGACATGCCCTGGTAAACTGTAGGTCAGCGATATCCTCTAGAAACCTAAGTAAGTTGCCCAAAGACCTTTTCTTTCTGTGTTTTCCTAGACCAAATCCCCCACATCACTCCCAACACTGCAGCAGAACAGTTTCTCTAATGTTCTGTGCCCGTGTCCCATCTCCTGTAGATTCCAGAGATCTTGACCTCTGCCTTCCTCTCCCCACTTATTGCTTTTTTATTATGCACCAATTTTGGCATGAAACCTCTTCTAGCCCAAGAGCTCTTCTTTCCTGGGCTAAAAGTATATTATAGCAGACCTAGTTCTGCCCCTGACGTTCACTCCTCCCTGTCTCATCTCCAGCTTTATAGCAGAATATTGTTATCTCCTATTCCTTTCAGAACCCATCACCAACAAGACATTCCCTTTCAATTTTTCAACCCTTTACTCATTCTAACATCAGCTAGCACGTATACCATCCCTTCACCCTGCTTCTATTAGGGTGTTCCCTCACCCTCCTAAGCACTCCTGCCTCAGCACCATAGCATTTCCCTATGCTTGGGAATTGTGCCTCCATAGGACCAAGGCACTTCCCTCCCATTGATGCCAAAGAAGTCATTCCTCTGATAAACGTGCTGCTGGAGCCATGGATCAGTCCATAAATATTGTTTATTTTGTGGTTTAGTCTCTGGTAGTCTGCATGATTGATATTATTGTTCTTCCTGTGGTGTTGCAAACCCCTTCTGCTTTTTCATTCCTTCCCCTAACTCTTGCATTGGAGTCCTCATTGTCAGTGTAATGGTTTGTTGCTTGTATCTGCATCTGTATTGGTCAGGATCTGAAAGATCCTCTCAGGTGAAGCCATACCAGGTTCCTGTTAGAAAGCTCTTCTTGGCAATAGAAATAGTTTCTGAGTTTGGACCCTGTAAATGGAATGGATCCCCAGGTGTGGCAGTCTCTAGAAGGCTTTTCCTCCAGTATCTGCTCCACTCTTTCTTCCTGCATTTCCTTTACTCGGGAGCAATTCTGTGTTAATATTTTTGATATGGGTGGATGTCCCCATTCCAAAACCAGGGGCTGTGCCTAATCTCTGGATACAGTCCCTATAGGTTTTCTCTACATTTTGTTGGTTATTTCAGAGAGTTTTCAAATTTCAAAAAATCAGAAAGAAAAAAAAAGACTTAACATGGAAAACTTTAAAAAAATTGTATTCTACCTAATTTGAAACGCTAAATGCAATGGAAATGTTTATCATTTGATACTCTTTACCAAAGCTAAATGTCGATTTTATGAGTAACTTAAATAGACCAGCAACCCACATTAAAACAGAAGCAGTCATTAAAATCTCCCCTTCCAAAAAAGAAAAAAGTCAGGAAATGAATGTTATAGTACAGATTTCTCCTAGATTTTCAAAGAAGATTTAATGCCATATCTTCTCAAATTATTCTATAAGAAACAACCAAAGGAATGTTTCCCAATTTATTTGATAAAGTGCTGCTACCCTGATACTTAAGTTACAAAAGACTCAAAGAAAAAGAATTACACAGTTTCCTTGTGTACATGTTTGAGAAAATACTAAATAAAATACTTGAAATTGACTGTATACATCAACGGAACCTGATAAATAAGCTTTATCCCAGAAATTCAGAGATGGTAACATACAAAACTAAGTAAATTCCACCTATCATACAAGTGATCTAAAAGAAAAAAAAAAGTGATCATACAATTAGATACAGAATAAGCCTTTGTCAAATCTAATGTATCTGGAAAATGCTGGAGAGATTAGGGACACATGGGCCATACTAAAGTGTACAGAAGGCAATTTAAAGCAAGTATATATCCACACATCAAATAATATGGAGAGAAACACAATGTAATTCTACTAAAATCAGTAACAAGTCTAATTTGTGTAATGTCTACATATCTATTCTGTACAGTATCCCAAATTTTATCTAGAGCAATGAGACAGCGGAAGGATATCAAGGCAATACAATCTGGAAAAAAAGAACTCAAAGTACTATTATTTGCAAATGATATGATACTATATATAACTCATACTAAAACTTTGACTTGGAGACTCCTATATCTGAAAATCATGTTCAGCAATATGTTTTGATATAAGATTAACTAAAAGTAAGTCTGTAGCCTTCTTATGTACAAAGGACAAATGGATTGAGAAAGAAATCAGAGAAATATAACCAATTGTCATAAGACTCAAATAATATTAAATATCTTGTTGTAACTTTAACCAAAGAACTTATAGTCTTCTGTGATAAAAAAAAAACAACTAAGTGTTTTACTAAACATATTGAAGTAAAATGAGAAAATCAAAGATTCTTCCATACTTATATATCTATGGGATTAATAAATTAAAATGAACATCCTACCATAAGCATTCTAAAGATTCAAAGAAACCCCCATAAAAATTCTTACCTGATTCTTTAAAACTTGAGAGAATAATTCTGAACTTAATAGGGAAAAGAAAACACAACACCAAACAAAATTCTGAACAAAAAAATCACTGCTAGACATATCACCATCCTTGGTTGAACCCTATTTTACAGAGATATCACAACAAAACCTACATAGTATAGTCATAAAAACAGACACTTTTGTCAATTGAATGGAAGTGAAATCCCAAATACATATGAGCACCTGAATTTAATAGAGTACAAAAATGTTTACTGGCAATAATGAAGCATGTTCACCAAATGATAATTTAGAAGGACTAAATATTTTCATACTCATCACCATGGAGTAATCTCAATTCACAATATTCCAAGAGAAGAGCATAAAAGAAAATAAAGTGAAGCCAATAGAAGATAAACGGGGGCATAACCTTGATTTCATAATAACAGGTGAAATCTTTCTTATCTGAACATTGAGAGCATAGGCACTAAGATGAACAATTAATACCTCGGAATATATGAAACTGAAAAAAAATTAAGACAAAGGACACAGTTATTCAGGCAAAGCAGTTGACATTGCTCTTCTCCATTGTTGGTGGAAGTGAAGACATATATAATCACTGTTGAAATCAATAACTTATCTCCTCAGTACTTTAGGAATTGATCTATCCCCAAATCAAGCTGTACAACTTTTTGGAAAACAACAAAATAATCACCCAACCCTACCATAAAAACACTTGCTCAAACATGTTCAGTGTATTTTTCTTACTCATAATAGCCAGATAAGCTACATGCCAATCATTGGAAAATGGATAAATAATATGGTACAGTTACATATTGGAGTATTATTCAATTGTGAAAAAAATTACATCACGCAATTTGTAGGAAAATGGATTGAACTAGAAAAAAATATAAGTGAGATAACCCAAACCTAGAAAGAAAAACATGTTTTGTAACACTTACAAGGGATATTAGACTCTACGTAAATAATAACAAATCTACAAAAAATTGACCTAGAGACATTAGGTCATTGGTTCTTAATATTTTTGATGCTGTGATCTTTTAATTCAGTTTCTCGTCTTGTTGTTACATCCAGCTATTAGTTACTTTTTGCTATTTCATAACTATAATATTGTTATTGCTATGAAGCATAATGCAAATATATTTTCCCCAATAGCTATAAATGCTACTTGTGAAAGATTCTTTCAGTCCCCACAGATTGAGAAAAAGGATGGACAAAGTATAGAGGCATAATGAATTACAAAAAAAATGTATCCTCTTAGGTAGGGTTTTAGAATAATTATTACAGGTGGACTGAAGGTAGGAGCAGGAAGGAGTAGGAGAAATCATTTGGGCATTGAAAAATATTGAAGGGAGATAGTGTCAGAAGACATGGTTGGAATTGGGAAGAGCATTTGCATCTATGTAGAGATATTTTGAATCTATAAAAGTGATCCTATTGTGGAATCCTAGTAATAGAGTATAAGAAATCTCTTATAGCCAAGTTACAAGTGGTGGGACTAGATTGCTTTAAATTAAGTTTATTGCCAAGAAAATCTTACGGAAATCACCAAATATTATAGGGTGATGCAAAGGTTTGGTTTCCACAAAGTGATAGAATTGTTGTTTGTTTGTTTGTTTGTTTTATTTTATTTTTGTTTTTTTTTTCCAGAGGACAATATTCATACAAATCATTCTACACAGAAAAGTTGATCTGGTGCACACAAGGAGCCTTGATGCTTATGGTTTTCCAATTTTTAGTCAGCTGCTTCTCTTTTTGCACCAAACCAAGGCACTATTGTAGATGCCAAGAAGTGCATTTTGACAGGAGCTTGATATAACTGCCTACTGACAAGTTTTGCCAGAGCCTGACAATTACAGAGGTGGATGCTCACAGCCAACCATGTGTCCGAGCACAGCATCCCCAGTGGAGGAGTTAGAGAAGGGACTGAAGGACCTGAAGGGGTTTGCAACCCCATAGGAAGAATAACACTATGAACAAACCACACATCCTTGAGTTCCCAGGGACTAAACCTCCAACCAAGGAGTACACATAAAGGGATCCATGGCTTAAGCCACATATGTAGAAGAGCATTGCCTTGTTCTGAATCAATGAGAAGAATGGTCCTTGGACCTGTGAAAGTTTGATGCCCCAGTGTAGGGGAATTTGAGAACAGGGAGGCAGAGGTTGGAGTGTGTGTGTTGGTGCATGCTCATAGAAACAGGTGGACAGGGGATGGCATACAGTTTTCATGCAGAGGGTACCTGGGAAAGGGGAAAACATTTGAAAGAAGAATAAAGAAAACTACAATAAAAATAAACTTGGTCTGTTCTAAGGAGAGAAAGAACATGAGTTGATCCATATGAGGGGAGGAAATGAGAGGAATAGAGAAAGGAGAAATATAATCAGGAAATACTATATAAAAACAAATTGTTTTTACTAAAAGAAAAAAAGTAAGATTAGCAGTGAATTTGAAAGAAATCAAGGAAGAGTTTATAGAAGAATGTGGGGGAATAAAATAAAAGAGAACGAGGTAATCACAGTATAATTACAAAAATAAGAAAAATAACAAAATGCAAATTTAAATTAAATATGTTAGTTTATCAGAAGCAGAGGTCCTAAGATCAGCACCTGATTTCACATAGAGATAATTTCAGATGAGATGTTAACATTTATTTTATGACTTGTTGGTTCTAAAACTATAGCTTTACAATTATTAGTGATTTCAACATAGCATTTCAATGAGAAGTCAGAGCGATAAAAATCCATACAACATTATTAGATAATTACAATCAGCACATTGGCAATACTAGCTGATATCCCAACATTCATGTGGGAAGTAGAATCATTGTTCATAAACAGATGTTTAATACTATAATATAGGAAATCCCATTTTAAATGTGGTTATATTTTAATCCATGTTTTCAAGGAGCTACCTATGGCCTGTCCCCAGATCTCCATTGTCTGGATGCTGATCTGCCAGCATCTACCAGGACCACTGAACAAGATAAATACAGGCCCTCTGAAGAAGGCACAAACATGTTAGATATCTTTCCATTTCCACTGCCTATCTCTCAGGGCATAGCCTAGCTACAGCCTGTATCCTGTGCTCTATTGTATGGTCTTAACTCTGCTTGCCTGCATCAGGTCCAACAAACATGGAATATCCAGGACTGCAGAAAACAGAGGCAGGCAGATTTCTGAGTTTGAGGCCAGCCTGGTCTACAGAGTGAGTTCCAGGGCAGCCAGGGCTACACAGAGATGCCCTGTCTCGAAAAACCAAATTAAAAAAAAAAAGATGAAACTCAAGCCTCCTTAATTTGTGAAAAAGTTCTTCAGATAACACCACACATGCCCAATGATAATATATCCAGCTCTGAGTCATGGACCCAAAACTTCTCTCATCTCAAACAGAGATAGAAGAAGAAGAAGAAGAAGAAGAAGAAGAAGAAGGAGGAGGAGGAGGAGGAGGAGGAGGAGGAGGAATGGGAGGAGAAGGGAGGGGAGGGGAAGATAGGGGAAGGGGAAGAAATAGGAAGAGAAGAGGAGGAGAGGAGGAGGAAGGAGGAGGAGGAGGATCCATCTTGTGATTTTTTTTTTTTTTTGCTAAGGTATGCTACAATTTGACAATATGTAAGTCAATCTGAAATAGGACAGTTTAATAATAACAAAGCCACAGAGTACCCTCAGAAAGATGATCCCAAATATCAAGGTCCAAAATGCCACCCTCTTTCAGATGTCACAGCTCTTACTCATGTAAGAAGAAAAATAAAATCCATCTACCCAGACCTGCCCCCTTATCCATCAAAAAAAAAAAAAAAAAAAAAAAAAAAAAAAAAAAAAAAAAAAAAAAAAAAAAAAAAAAAAAAAAAAAAAAAAAAAAAAAAAAAAAAAAAAAAAAAAAAAGCACTGAATGTAAAATTTACCCACCCCAATCAATTCTAACACAAAGATTAGCCTCCATTATAAACCCTCCACTGTTTCTCCCTGTACTCCACCTTTCCCCACCCACAGGGAGAGAGGTATCTCTCCTCTCCACTATGCAAGCCACAAAAGTCAAAGTCTGATGGGGAGCAGGGAGGAGGGACGGGGGAGGGGACTTTCAGAATAGCATTTGAAATGTAAATTAAGAAAATATCTAATAAAAAAATTAGAAAAAAAGAAAACCAAAGAATTGCTCTTAGAATTTTTTCTAATAGTATTCCTAACTTGGTTAGAAAATCCATGAAATATTAATATCTGACTTTGGTCAGAAAGTCCACAAGCTATCCAGAGAGAATTCAGAATTTTTTTATAGCAAGAGAGAGCTGTCTAAAAACAGAAAGCTGGAGAGAGAGAGAGAAGAAGAGAGAGAGTGAGAAAGAGACAGAGAGAGACAAATAGACAGAGAGAGATGGAGACAATGATAGAGAGAGAGAGCTGTCATGTGCATACTACAAACTCAAGACCTATCAACAGAAGGGTGTCTAGAGAGTCATCTCAAGCAGAAGATAGGCTATCAACTTGGAACCCACTACTTGACTTCATTTCATACATTTTGCTGCTCTCAGACACTCCATGTCTCAGGAACCCCTATCTAAGCCAAGGCTGGACTATGTCGGACTCTGAAGAAATTCAAAGAATCATTAAGCTCTAATCCCAAAGCTGTCACTCCACAAAATTTGAAAATCTACACAAAATAGATACTTTTCTAGATAGATACCACTCACCAAATTTAAATCAAGTTGGGTAAATCTTGCAGACAATACCATAACGTATTTATTTTTTTAAAAAATAGGAACCATTTTTAAAAGATACCTACCACAAAAACCTAGGTCCAGATGGTTTTAGCACAGAATTCTACCACTTTCAAAGAAGAGCTAATATCAATACTCCTCAAATAATTCCCTTAAATAGAAACATATGGAACATTGCCATACTCATTCTATGAGGTCACAGTCACCCCGATAACTAAATCACACAAAGGCTCAAGAAAGAAAGGGCAGTTTAGACTAATTTCTCCAGTATATTGATGCCAAAATACTCATTAAAATATTCACAAACTGAATACAAAATGGTATCATAAACAGCATTCGTCACAATCAAGTAGGATTTACTGCAGGGATGCAGGGAAGATTCAATATATAAGATTCTGTCAGGGTATTGTATTATATAAACAAATTGAAAGAAAAAAACATCATCACATGACCATCTCACTTGATACTGAAAATATCTTTGACAAAATCCAATGTCCCTTCATATTACAAGGTGGGTCCCTAAACATAATAAACACACTATAGAGCAAGCCAATAGCCAAGAGGAGTTTAATGCAGAGAAACATAATGAAATCCCACTGATCAGATATGAAACAGAGCTGAACACAGTCTCCCTAGCTATTGCAGTTTTTGCTAGAGCATAAGAAAACTAAAGGAAATCAAGGGGATACAAGTTGGAATAGGAGAAGTTAAAGTATAACTATTCACAGATAATATGGTAAAAGACATATGCGACTACAAAAAATCTAGCAGAGAAATTATACAGGTGTAAATAACCTTTACAAAAGTGGTTAAACAAAATAAAATCAAAATATTCAGTAGTACTTTTTAAAACAATACCTAGGCTAAGAAAATATTAGGGAAACAACACCCTCTTCAGCAGCCACAAGTATTATAAAGTATCTTGCTGTAACTATATACATGCAAGTGAAAGACCTGTATGAAAAGAAATTTAAGCCTCTGATACACAAACAACATGAAGCTTAAAAAGAAATAAGACCAACATGTGGGTACTTCAGTCCTTCTTAGAAAGGGAAACACCCTCATAGAAGTATACAGAGGCGGGGTGGGAAAGAGAGTTTCCTGGAGGTGGGGAAACTACATAGAGGATAACATTTGAAATGTAAATAAAGAAAATACACAATAAAAATATATTAAGGAAGATATTGGAAAATGGTAAGATTTCCCTTTCTCATAAATCAGGAGGATCAATACAGTAAACACAGACATCTTTCTAAAAGCAATCTGTAGATTTAATTCAATTTCCATGAAAACACCAAACAATTTTTATAGATGTTGAAAGATTAGTTCTCAACTTCATGTGAAAGAAAAAATAGATCGAGGGTATACAGCCAACATCAAACTAAATGGACAGAAGCTGGAAGCAATCCCATTAAAATCAGGGACTAGACAAGGCTGCCCACTTTCTCCCTACCTATTCAATATAGTACTTGAAGTCCCAGCCAGAGCAATTTGGCAACAAAAGGAGATCAAGGGGGTACAAATTGGAAAGGAAGAAGTTAAGATGTCACTGTTTGAATGATATGATAGTATATATTCGGGATCCCAAAATTTCCACCAGAGAACTCCTAAACCTGATAAACAGCTTCAGTACAGTAGCTGGATATAAAATTAACTCAAAGAAATCAAAGGCCTTTCTCTACACAAAGGATAAAAGGGCTGAGAAAGAAATTAGGGAAACAACACCCTTCACAATAGTCACAAATACCATGAAATACATTGGTGTGACTCTAACTAATGAAGTGAAAGATCTTTATGATAAGAACTTCAAGTCTCTGAAGAAAGAAATTGAATAAGATCTCAGAAGATGGAAGATCTCCCATGCTCATGGATTGGCAGGACTAATATAATCAAAATGGCTATCCTGCCGAAAGCAATCTACTGATTCAATGCAATCCCCATCAAAATTCCAACTCAATTCTTCACTGAGATAGAAAGGGCAATTTGCAAATTCATCTGGAATAATAAAAAACGTAGGATAGCAAAAACTATTCTCAACAATAAAAGAACCTCTGGGGGAATCACCATGCCTGACATTAAGCTGTACTACAGAGCAATTGTGATAAAAACTGCATGGTACTGGTACAGCAACAGACAGATAGATCAATGGAATAGAATTGAAGATCCAGAAATGAATCCACACACCTATGGTCACCTGATCTTTGACAGGGGAGCTAAAACCATCCAGTGGAAAAGGGACAGCATTTTCAACAAATGGTGCCAGCACAACTGGCTTTTAGCATGTAAAAGAATGCAAATTGATCCATTCCTATCTCCTTTTACAAAGCTTAAGTCTAAATTTATTAAAGACCTCCACATAAAACCAGAGACACTGAAATTTATAGAGGAGAAAGTGGGGAAAAACCTTGAAGATATGGGCACAGGGGAAAGATTCCTAAACAGAACAGCAATGGCCTGTGCGGCAAGATCAAGAATTGACAAATGGAACCTTATAAAATTTCAATGCTTCTGTAAGGCAAAAGACACAGTCAGCAAGACAAAAAGGCCACCAACAGATTGTGAAAGGATTTTTACTAATCCTAAATCTGATAGGGGACCAATATCCAACATCTACAAAGAGGTAGAGGTAAAGAAGCTGGACTCCAGAAAAACGAATAACCCCATTTAAAAATGGGGTACAGAGCTAAACAAAAAAATTCTCAACTGAGGAATTCCAAATGGCTGAGAAACATCTGAAAAAATGTTCAACATCCTTAATCATCAGGGAAATGCAAATCAAAACAACACTGAGATTCCACCTCACACCAGTCAGAATGGCTAAGATCAAAAATTCACGTGACAGCAGATGCTGGTGAGGATGTGGAGAAAGAGGAATACTCCTCCATTGCTGGTGGGATTACAAGCTTGTACAACCACTCTGGAAGTCAGTCTGGCGTTTTCTCAGAAAATTGGACATAGTACTACCAAAAGAGCCTGTAATACCTCTCCTGGGCATATACCCAGAAAATGTTCCAACTGGTAAAATGGACACATGTTCCACTATGTTCATAGCAGCCTTATTTATAATAGCCAGAAGCTGGAAAGAACCCAGATATCCCTCAATAGAGGAATGGATACAGAAAATGTGGTACATTTACACAATGGAGTACTATTCCGCTATTAAAAAAAAATGTATTCATGAAATTCTTGGGCAAATGGATGTATCTGGAGGATATAATCCTTAATGAGGAAACCCAATCACAAAAGAAGTCATTGGATATGTGCTCACTGATAAGTGGATATTAGCCAGAAACTTAGAATACCCAAGATACAATTTGTAAAACACTAGAAAATCAAGAAGGAAGACCAGCAGGAGGATACTTCATTCCTCCTGTGAATAGGAAACAAAATACCCCTGAAAGGAGTTACAGAGGCAAAGTTTAGAGCTAAGAAGAAAGGATGGAGCATACAGAGACTACCCCATGAGGGGGGATCCATCCCATAATCAGTCATTAAACTCAGACACGACTGAATAGGACAGCTAGTGCCTACTTAAGGGAACCTGATATAACTGTCTCGTACAGAAGTGGATGTTCATAATCATCTATATGAAAGAACACAGGGCCCACAATGGAGAAGCTAGAGATAGCACCCTAGGAGCTGAAGAGGTCTGCAACCCTAGAAAAGGAACAACAATATGAACTAACCAGAACCCCAAGAACATGTGTCTCTAGCTCTACATGTAGCAGAAGATGGCCTAGTTGGCAATCATTGGGTGGAGAGGCCCCTTGGAACACCAGGACCAAGAAGTAGGAGTGGGTGGGCAGGGGAACAGGGTGGGAGGAGGGGGGAACTTTCGGGATAACATTTGAAATGCAAATTAAGAAAATATCTAATAATAACTAATTGATAACAAAAATAAAATAAAGCAATCCTCTATGAGAAAAGAACTTCTAGAAGTATCACCATACCTGATTTCAAGATATACTACACAGCAATAGTAATAAAAACTGCATGGTGTTTGCATAAAAGCAGACATGTGATCAATGATGTAGAATCAATCTCTCAAAAATAAACCTTCCCGAGAGGCCCCTTGGTCATGCAGACTTTATATGCCCCAATACAGGGGAACGCCAGGACCAAGAAGTGGGAGCAGATGGGTAAGGGAGCAGGGCCGGGAGGGGGGAGGGTATAGGGAACTTTCTGGATAACACTTGAAATGTAAATGAAGAAAATATCTAATAAAAGTTGAAAAAAAATAAACCTTCCCACCTATGGACACCTGATGTTTGACAAGGAAGCTCAAACTATACAATGGTAAAAAGGAAGTATCTTCAACAAATGGTGCTGGTCTAACTGGATGTAGAAGAATGAAAATAAAGCCATATTTATTGCCCTGCACATAACTCATACCCAAGTGGATCAAATAACTCAACATAATACCTGACACACTAAGTATAATAGAAGTTAAATTGGAGAACTCCCTTGACCTCATTGGCTCAAGAAACAACTTCCTGAACAGAACAATAACCTAGGAAATAAGATCAGCAATTAATAAAATTGACCTCATGAAATGTAAAAGCCTATGCTAGGCTAAGGACATAATAGGATAAGACAGGAGCCAGGAATATGGAAAAAGGTCTTTACAAACTGTACATTCAACAAAGGTCTAATATCCAAAATTTACAGAGAACTCAGCAATTGAAATAAGCCAATTAAAAAACAGGAAACAGAGCTAAACAGAGAATTTTAAATAGAGGAATCTCAAGTAAAATAATAAATTATGGGAAGAAACTGTGAAATAAAATTTTTTTTCAAACATACATTTAAAAATATTTTCCATGTCTAAATATACAATCTGATTAATGATTTAGATTTTTTTATGGTTGATTTACATTTTTCTGTTCCTATTCAATATCCTAACTTAATTCTCATCATCTAGTTCCCAGGATTCAATTACTCTATACCAGAAATATTTTCAGGACTGGCCTGGATATTATAACACAACCAAATTCACTGCTAATCTTACTTCTTTTCCCCTGATTTTAATCAGACTTTAGCTTTTGATTTGAATTCCTTGTGTGCAAACTCCACAGCCAAGCTCACAATAAGCAAAGACAGCTCCACCCCAAGGTGCTTCAACACACCCAGGATCAGAGGATCACAGATGAGGAGGACACAACATCTGTCCCCAACACTGGGAGTAACTGGGGTCAGCAGGACTCAGGTTCACAGGAACTCTGCCAGACCAGAAACACAGGTTCCTTTCCATCTGTCTGGGCAGGTACCCTGAGCATACCTTGGGCAGGGTCCTAGGAGCTTGGTCAAACCAGAATCTCAAGGTTCCAAGGTAGCTTGACTCCCAGGAGCTTGGACACACCCAGAATCTCAGGATCCCAGAATCACAGGATTACAGAGACAGCTTGACTCAGAGGAGTTTTAACACCCCCATGATCACAGGATGAACAGGCTACAGTCAGACATAGCCAGGGCAGGTAGCACTACAGATAACCCTATATCAGGAGGCAAGCATGAGATCATAAGCAACAGAACCAAGATTACTAGGCATTATCAGAACCCAATTCTTCCACCATTGCAAGTCCTGGATCCACGAACAAACCCACAAAGCAAAATTCAGATCTAAAATCACTTCCCATGATGATCATAGAGGACATAAAGAAGAACATAAATAACTTTCTATTATATATATATATATATATATATATATATATATATATATATATATATTTTTTTTTTTTTTTTTTTTTTTTTTTTTTTTACAGGAGAACACAGGTAAACACCTCGAAACCCTTAAAGAGGAAACACAAAAATCCCTTAAAGAGTTACAGGAAAACACAACCAAACATCTGAAGGAAATGTACAAAACCATCCAGAATCTAAATATAGAACTCGAAACAATAAAGAAATCACAAAGGGAAACAACACTGGATTTAGAAAATCTAGGAAAGAGCTGAGGAGTCATAGATGCAAGCATAACCAACTAAATACAAGAGATAGAAGAGAGAGTCTCAGGTGCAGAAGATTCCAAAGAAAACATTGATACAACAGTGAAAGAAAGTGCAAAAAGCAAAAGGCTCCTAACCCAAAACATTCAGAAAATCCAGGACACAATGAGAAGACCAAACCTAAGGATAATAGGTATAGAATAGTGCGATGATTCCCAACTTAAAGGGCCAGTAAATATCTTCAACAAAGTTATAGAAGAAAACTTCCCTAAACTTAATAAGTAGATTCCCATGAACACACAAGAAGCCTACAGAACTCCAAATAGACTTGACCAGAAAAGAAATTTGTCCTGTCACATAAGAATTAAAACATCAAATGCACCAATCAAAGAAAGAATTTTAAAAGCAGTAACGGAAAAAAGGTCAAATACCATACAAAAGCAGACTTATTAGAATTGCACTAGACTTCTCAGCAGAGACTATGAAAGCTGGAAGATCCTGGGCAGATGTCATACAGACCCTAAGAGAACACAAATGACAGCCCAGGCTACTATATCCCCAAAACTCTTAATCACCATGGATGGAAAAAACAAGATATTACATGACAAATCCAAAATTATACAATATCTTTCTAAAAATCCAGTGCTACAAAGGATAATATATGAAAAATACCAACACAAGGATTGAAACTATACCTTAGAAAAAGAAAGTCATCTTTCAACAACCCACACAAACATAATTCCACCTCTAAAAAAAATTAACAGGAAGGAACAATCAATTTTCCTTAATATCCTGTAATATAATAATAAGTAAATTATAAACATATAATCAAATGAAATTCAAAAATTTGAGGAATTAGAAATATGTTGGCTGTCATCCCCTGCTCACTATAATTTAGTAATGGGAGTTTAGGTCCAATATTGGATAATCCATATACACTTTCTTCTTGTTTGTACATGAAAGGGTCTTGCTGTGTTCCACATATGGTGTTCAGAACAGCTTGTGTATTTCTTTTTCCTTTTTCTTTTTCTTTTTTATTAGATATTTTCTTTATTTACATTTCAAATAGTATCCCGAAAGTTTCCTATGCCCTCCTCCCACCCTGCTCTCCTACCCGCCCACTCCCACATCTTGGCCCTGGCATTCCCCTGAACTAGGGTACATAAGTTTGTCCGACTAAGGGGCCTCTCTTCCCAGTGATGGCCATCTTCTGCTACATATGCATCTAGAGAAATGAGCTCTGAGGATACTGTTTAGTTTATATTATTGTTCCACCTAAATGGTTGTATACCCCTTCAGCTCCTTGGGTAACTTCTCTAGCTCCACAATTGGGGGCCCTGTGTTCTATCCTATAGATGAATATGAGCTCCCCTTCTGTATTTGCCAGGCAGTGGCATAGCCTCACTCAAGATAGTTATATCAGGGTCCTTTCAGCAAAATCTTGCTGGCATATGTAATATTGTACCTGTTTGGATGGGTCCCCAGGTACGATAGTCTCTGTATGGTCCATGCTTTCATCTTAGCTCTAATCTTTGTCTCTGTAACTCCTTTCATGGTTGTTTTGTTCTTTATTCTAAAAAGGAATGAAGTATCCATACTTTGGTCTTTGTTCTTCTTGATTTTCTTGTGTTTTGCAAGTTGTATCTTGAGTATTATACGTTTCTGGGCTAATATCCTTTGACCAGTGAGTGCATATCAAGTGACTTATTTTGTGATTGGTTTACCTCATTAAGGATGATATCCTCCAGATACAACCATTTGCCCAAGAATTTCATAAATTCATTGTTTTCATCTTTACCTGGCCTATCGGGTCCCAGGTTGGTTATTTGTCAGCTTATGTATTTCAAAGCTATTTATACAATCAAAAGAAATGTAGACAATTTGGGAGGTGGCTTGTAAGAGAACAGTAAAGAGTGAGAATGAAGGCTTTGCTTAATGTTTATAATTATTGTATCAATTTTGTAGAAGAGGACTTTATAAGTAACTCTTATTCTGAGATGAATGCTTTTCAAAATCATCACAGCCATTGAACCAGAATCTTACCCTCACCTAATGTCTGTGACACCATCCAAGAACAACCATTGGTCATTGAAAAATTTGATCAATAACTTCATGGATAGACCATCTTAATAAACACAACATTTCTTAAATGAATTTAACCTGTTCCCTGCAGGCTGAAAATGATGACAATCACTCCAGTCAAATAGCTTTGATTGTAGCAGAAAATCTGTATCAAAAAATTGTGCCTACAATTCAATACTTGGTGCGCAGAACTGTCAACTATTAGCTTATCTACTATGGAGGTAAAATCCTTTGGTGATGTGGGGGACATTCAAGTACAGCCTTATTACAATGAACTCCAGTGTCCAAAATTTATTCTTATTTTATATTTGTACCACAGTAAGAGCCAAGATTTTAAACTCTAATAAAAATAAAAACAAACAAACAAACAAAAAGCCTTTATCTGTTTATGTTCATTAAAAATGATATATTATTTAAAAATATCATACAGTTAATATATTTGGAGTTACTTGTAATCTCTATTGAGAAAAGGTATGTATTTTCAGTATTGCTATAGATAAACATAAGACTGTTCAATTGATTGTTGTTTTATATCAAACAACTTTTATAATATTCATTTTTATTGTTATAATATTTTATTGTTATAATATTTTATAAATTTTAAAGAATATGATTAAAAATGAAAGGTATTGCAGGTTTTGAAGGGGGGATCTCTAGGAGAAGTTGGGGTACAAAAAGGAAAGAAGAATGTGAAGTATTTCTATTTACTCAAAATATGTTTTTAAATGTTAGCAATTTCAGATAAATTGAAATTATGTATTTTTCTCATCAAAATGCAATAAAACTTAAATCAAAGGAAAAAAGAAATGCAGCCAAATAAATAGTCTTCCCATCACTACCAAAAAAAAAAAAAAAGAATTATTTTCACTGAATTCCTTTTGATACAACCATTTTATATTATGAATATCATGGCCAAGAACTAACAATATTTTTACTTCAAAGTGTGTAATTTAGGTAGTACATGTACATGCAGATATCCCTAGTTTATCATTCCACTAACATTCAATAATGCGGTTCCTTGACATTATTTCATTTTGCTAGTTGTCACAAGACATTCTATATTAATCTATGTAATAATTGTTAAACATTCTGTTAATAATTTTTCTATGTTATAGACACATTGGTATTGATGAGTTAATGATTATTATCACATGTGTTAAGGTTTAAAAATATTCATCAGTATGAGTGACTTTCATAAATGAAATTTCAGAAAAGACCCAACTGTCAAATTAACATAATATAAGAAAATATTTACAGAAAATTATTTTCTTCATAACAGTTCATGCCATGAATATGTTTTCCATGTATTTCTCAAGGAATTATGTGCATAAATGTTAGATTTCTGAACATTGTTGTATAGGAGAGTGATCACATTATCTTAAAATTACTGTTGTGATTCAAATAAAAGAGGACAATGAGAGGGAATCTTGGATCTTAAACTGTGTGTGAAACTTACAAGGTAAATGAATGGTGTTAGAAGAAAATCATGCTGAGTGAGATAACCAGACACAAAAAGACAAAAATGCTGTCTAATCATTTATATGAGACTTTTATCTGTTAAAGATTAATGCAGCAGGCTACAATTCCTATATCCACTGACATTAGGTAAACAATAATGGCAGGGAGAGTGAAGAATCACCCTAGATAGCATAAATAAGATGTATAGTCATGGATAGGTGTGATTCAAGACAGTTATAGGAAAATCAAATGAGGAATGGAGTGAAGAGGTGAATTCAGAATGGAATATGGCAATGAACAGCTAAATCTAGGGATCGTGTGAAGTGTTGTATTTTAAACAATTACAGTTGAAGTTACTTAAAATAAACACGTACATAGAAGAAAAGTTAATTGAAATCACCAAACAATGGTAATGCCAAAATACAAATGGATATCTCTATCCAGTAAATGAGAGCTCTATTGTCAAATCAGTTGCATATAATTTTTGGTTAAAAGGACCCCATGAAAGCCTAAACGAGGCGATTGTTTGCTCTACACAATAGCTGAAGATAACATCCCATAAAGCACTGAGTATAGAGAAGTAAACCTAGAACCTTTACCACCATTGCCTATTTTTCAGAGTACTCAGAGATACTCAGCATACTACTAGATGAACAAAAGAAAAGAGCAGACAAATTTGAACACTTCAGTATATGATGGTGAGCTGCCTGCTGAATCCACTGGTACAGCAGTGGAGCAAAATTTCTGGAAATAACAATCCACTATCTGATTCAAATAGAGGCCCACTTCATGATATGAAACCTGTGACTAACAATGCCTTGTTAGCCAAGCACCTGAGATTAGAAGGGCAATAGACTTAGGAAAAAACTAAATACTACTCTTCTAATAAAGAAACACAGCAATGTAATCCATTTGTAATGAACTTCCTCTATATACATAGATCAGTATTTTTCACAGCTTTTCATACAGAAGTGTCCTCCTATGCTTGATAGCAATAATAGAGGCACACAGCTGAGCAATGATCAGAAAATGACAGACTGAAACATTCAGCTCGAAAATGGGGATCTCTATAAATATTGCTGGCTGCAGGGCTTAGAGAAAACAGCAAGAAAGCATTCAAGAAGATTGTAAGAAGGAGTGATGAGGGAAGACACTGATGAAAGAAAGCCTTCTCTACATACAAGATTTATAAGGTATGAGATCACGGATAGACTGGCAACAAGTAAATGTTGTAATATATGTGTAAGCTAGACAAAGTCTTTGTGCACTATTAGCAACTTTACACAAGCCCCATCACTACCAAAAAAAAACTATTCTAAAATAATAACTGCTGGCAAGAAAATTTTATTTTTCAATAAATTTCAAGAGTGGACTGTAATCAAATAAAATGAAGAGTCAGCTATATCCCCCAGTACAGGGGAATGCCAGGGCCATTACGTGGAAGGGGGTGGGTAGGGGAGCAGGGCGGGGATGCGGGAGGGTAAGGGAAAATTTCTGGATATTATGAGAAATGTAAATGAAGAAAATATCTAATAAAGAGGAAAAAAAAACACAGCGATTCCAGCAAAGAAAAAAAAAAAAATGAAGAGTCAGCCCCAATGGCTGATGGCCAATACAAAATTAATTCTCTGGTAAATTGGAAGGTTTTATTGTCTCACAATGCTTTATCTCTGCAATTACTTACAAAAACAAGACACTGGAAACAACCTAGATGTTCCTCAACAGATGAATGAATAATGCAATATGATACATTTACATAATGGATTATTAATACTCAGATGTTAAAAATTATATCATGAAATATTCAAACAGATATATGAAGGTAGAAAACATTATGCTGAGTAAGGTACACCAATTCTAGAAAGATCACTATTATATGTACTTGCTTATGTTTTTATATTAGCTGTTAAAATATTGTAATAAAAATAAATGTTATAGTCATTAGGAATAGAGGAATGGACTAGACAGTTCCAGAGATCTCCATAGGAGGAAAGAAGTTTTGGGGTGGACCGAGTCAAGGGGGATGAAAATAGGATGAGTATGTAGGAGGTGGGAGGTGAGATGGAATTGAGGGAGGGAATAAGAATAAGGACAGCTGGAAATAAAGGGGACTGAAGGGGTCACATGGAAACCTGACTCAATGGAAACCTCCTATAATATATGAAGATGATCCTAATGAAGTCTCTATATAATGAGGGAAAAAGAAAGTCATTGGCCATCTCTGGTCAACAAATGAAGCTGTGAGTACTGGTACTGTGCTTCATGAATATGAGTTGTTGGTTTAAAAGATGAAGTGGAATCTGCCCCTCCCCCCCAAAAAAAAAACAAAAACAAATCAAGGCTGTTGATAAGACAATAGGTTACTCTGCAAAACCTGACAGCAAAGTCCCACTGCTCAAGATAGCAGCACAACACATCAAACATGGAGTAGTAGGACAACCCCTTCTGTAGATTATGGAAGACCCACATGAAGACCAACTTGCACTTCAGCTACATATGTACTAGGGGCCTAAGTTTTCCCATGCTCACTTTTTAAACTACAAGTATTTTGTTTCTTTTATTGTACATTTTCTTTATTTACATTTCAAATATTATCCCATTTCCTGGTTTCCCATCCATAAACTCTGTATCACATACAATGTAACCCTGCTTCTAAGAGGTTGCTCCTACAACCACTCACCCAATCCTGACTCCCTGTCTTGGCATTCCTCCACACAGGTGCATCAAACCTTCACAGGACCAAGGTGCTCTCTTCTCTTTGATGCTGGACAAGATCATTCTCTGCTACATACATGACTGGAGACATGGGTGACTCCATGTGAACTCCTTGGTTGGTGGTTTAGTTTCTGGAGCTCTGGGGTGGTTTGGTGGGTTGATACTGTTGTTATTCCTATGGGGTTGCAAACACATTCATCTCTCTCAATTTTTTCAGTAACTCCTCCATTGGGAACCCACTGTTAGTTCAATGGTTGGCTGGGAGTATGCTCTGGCACGAAATTATTAATCCATGTTTATCCTGCCCACAAAGTATTCTAGGATATTGGTAGTATATACCTTGAGGGAGAAATCAACCAATCTCTGATTTGACTCCATGGTATGAAACCCATTCCTGACACCATTCGAGCAAAGCAGGAACCAGCGACTAGATAGATCAAAGACTTCAGGTAAAACCAATTCTACTTTAAGAAAATGTGACTTCTGAGCTAGAGAAAGTACCCAAGGAGCTGAAGGGGTCTTCAACCCTATAGGTGGAAGAATAACCATGAACTAACTAGTACCCCTGGGCTCGTGTCTCTAGCTGCATATATAGAAGAGGATGGCCTAGTTGGCCATCAATGGGAAGAGAGGCCCCTTGGTTATGCAGACTTTATATGCCCCAATACAGCGGAATGCCGGGGCCAAGGGGTGGGAGAGGGTGGGTAGGGGAGCAGGGCCGGGAGGGGGGAGGATATAGGGAACTTTCTGGATAACACTTGAAATGTAAATGAAGAAAATATCTAATAAAAGTTGAAAAAAAATACTAAAAAAAAAAAAAGAAAATGTGACTTCTAAATACATTCTACATTGCTCATAGATCAATGCAAAACTCAGCCATCATCAGAGATGCTTCATTCTTTATTCCTACAGCAGAAAGTAGTAAATACAGAAACACAATACAGATAGTATAACACACACACACACACACACACACACACACACACACAGAGAGAGAGAGAGAGAGAGAGAGAGAGAGAAAGAGAGACAGAGACAGAGACAGACAGAGAGAGAGAGAGAGAGAGAGAGAGAGAGCTCCAGGTGAGGTGTCACTCCTTCTATTCCTTCCCCTCAAAGATCAGAACACTCCATAGAAGTTGTAGCAAAAGAGCACGAGATTCAGATGAGACAGACACCATAAGAACAACACTTTCTATAACAAAGATGCAATGCTTACACAAACACACAGAAACTGCAACAGAAAATACAGTACCTACACAGGTCTGCACTAGGTCCTCTGCATATATACTAGAGAATTCATTTTAGGGATTTTAAGGGACCCTTATGCAAGAGAGTCTCTGATTTTTGAGTGCTCTCTTGGAACTTCTATTTTTCTACTCTATTTTCCCCTACAGCTTCAAAATTTTTGAAAATATTATTAAACTTTATTTTATTCTATTTTGTAGTTATATCACGGAAACATGTTGAATTCTAATGAGAGACAGATAATGAGAAGATCTGAATGAGAGAGGAGATGGAAAGGAATCTGGAAGAAATGGAGTGAGGGTAAATATATTCAGATTATATTGTGTGAGAAAAGAATCTATGTTAAATAAAAGATAGACAAATATTTTACATGAATACTTAACATGAAAATTTAAAACAAAAGAAAGTTAGCAATGATATAGACTAAATATATGTACTGGAGAAATCAAACCTAACTTCTTAGTCACCAACTGTGCAAAACAACAAACACCACAACAACAATCCCTGTATTGGAAATAAAGATAATTAGAGGATGTGAGGAATCAAAGTTTTAAGTGAATCGTACACATGAGTGAGTATTGTTTGAAAATATAAAGGAATGGTGCTAAAAACACTGTGTCCACTGTGAAATGAAACAGACCATTAATTTGTGGAAAAGGACAGTATTCAGAGAAAAATATGTTCAATGGATCTGCAATGTAAGTCAAGGATGATTTCAATATCTAGTGTAATGAATCAATGCTTAAATTTCTAATCAGGGAATAAGAGATACTCTTTTACTTAGCGCCAATATTTTCCCATTGGCTTAGGTATAGCCGGCTAAGGAGCTTAGGACAAGCTGGAACCTTCTCTGTAAGCCTGTATTTACCTGTCTCATTGGAAATCTCATTGTCTGCACAGGGAGTGCAATCAAAGGAGCAGACAGCCTTGCCTTCCTTGGCAGCTTTCCTGAATCCAGGCTTACAGCTCTCACTGCACACGGACTTAGGAATCTAGGAGAAATGAATTCTATTAGCAAATGCCTGGGCTTCTTTGAAAATCTTGAGTAAATAGAACATTACTGAGTATAATTAAGCAGTTATTTTTCAAATGCTTGCAACTGCAATTGAAGCTAACAGATTTTGATATTGCTATTTTCACCAGGTTTAGGGCTACACAACCAACATATTTAATTCTTAGTTGAACCTGAAGATATTGGTAAGTTTAAAGTAGTGTTCAAGAAAGTCATGATATTCATTTACATGTAATTTGTCTCTATGCTTACTGGCTACTAGTAGGAATGCATATATTGAAAGTGGTTATTAATGTTGACTGACAATTTTACAGGTCTTGGATTCATTATGGAATTAAATCTTTTTTTTTTTTTTTTTTTTGGCTTTTCAAGACAAGGTTTCTCTGTGTAGCTCTGGCTGTCCTGGAACTCACTTTGTAGACCAGGCTGGCCTCGAACTCAGAAATCCTCCTGCCTCTGCCTCCCAAGTGCTGGGATTAAAGGCGTGCGCCACCACGCCCAGCTTGGAATTAAATCTTAGACATCTCCATGAGTTGTTTTATACTTGAACCTACCAAAGATAAGAAGAACCATCAAAAGTTGGGGGTCTGCATTTCACTGGCTACTGTCAGTCACAGAATGTAAATATGAGAGGAGTGAGCAACAAAAATTTTTATCTCTGACTTCACTCTAATTTTGGTCTATGAACACATTGTCATCACCTAGTCTGGGTTTTAGAACATATTTTTTCCACAATATAATGAGTGCTCACAGAGTCAGCAGAAAGAGCCTGTTCTACCCTCAGTTGCATTGGCTGATAATTTATATGAAGTAGCAAGTCAAACATTACACACACACACACACACACACACACACACACACACACACACACACACAATTTTCAATCCATTATGGCTTTTCAAAACCTGGAAAAATAAAATGCCACCATACCTTATTGTAATTTCTATATCTAGGTGACAAAATGAAGCTTTCAGTGTTCTGAGGCAGTAAATATTCGACACTCTATTTTTAAAAATTGTACAGGCATTAGGAATGTTAGAAATAAACATATCAATTGATCAGAGTCAAGGAATGAATAATAGTCTCTGTTAGTAGTTCAATGCTTATTGGTAGTGAGTGAGAGTTCAATGATCATGACATCGTGAGAATTACCTTAGTGTTTATGAAAAGTCAAAGAAGTGAGAGAAGTCACAACTCACCTTTGTAAACCCTGTAGGCCACTGTATCATCTGTTCACATAAAGAGAATTGTAGACCCTGATGAGCATTTAGAGAATAGGTTCCTACTTTCACCTTTAATCCAAAACCACTTGGAAAATTCCAAAAATTAAGAATGTCATACTGTGAATCTAAGTTTCCTCCCCCATGCGTTGCTGTCTGTCTTCTCAAATGACTTCTCTTCATCGTGTTCTGTAGAAAAGGGTGAAACTAAAAGAAATGCAAAATCATATGTGATAAAACATAGGAGCTAATAAAAGATTTTTTAAAGTACTACAAAGAATCTCATTTGAAACAGCCATTTCCAATGGAAATGGTGAAAGTCATGAAGCCAGGACAGTTGTTTGTCACAGTTCCAGCAAAGGTAAGACAAATGCTTGAATCACTGTCATTCAGTTTCTCTTCTGGTTTTGACCTCTGTCTTTTGTGTTCTTGGGAAGTTTCTGTATTATGATTCAATATGTATTGTTTCCCTTGAAAATTATGTCTACATATTTAGGAAAGTCACAAAGTTTATTTTCATTTTGCTCTTTAAGGCAATAAATTTATTTGGACCTATTTGGAAGTGTTCCTCATGAGATCGTGATAAGCATCAATAAGCATAAACCTATACAATTATAATAGATGCCATGACTCCAGGGATTTTCTTGGATATATCCCCCTAGGCCCACCCAAGTATTATAGATGGAACAGGTTAAATTTAGAAATATTAGGCAAACTCTTACTAGACAGGAGAACTTGTAACTGACTCAGGGACCATTTTTAAAAATTACACTGAGAGCTCTCTGAAAATGTAATTTAAGCATAGGGAAACATATATCACATACACGAGGACAAATAGAACTCAGTAAATAAGATAGATTGACTAAAATAAACTTTTACTATTTAACAGTAGTTACAATAAAATTATATAAATAAACACATTACATATTAGTATTTACTATTCATGTAACAACTAGTTCAGATATTTTCTTTGTGTGGAGGGATTTAAAATGCAAATACTGCCAGCTTAAATGCAGGTTGTCATATAATAAACATTTTTGCTTTGCTGGAGACATTCCTTAAATTCTTTGAATTGGAGTTCTAGGGTAGATAATAAAAATAAAATCTCTTCTATTTGTACTTTCTAATTTTGATTGAATTTCTAACCCCACACATATAATGAAAAATCAAAAACATGGTTGGAAACAAAATGATATAATCTGTATTACTTGTATAATCATTAGGCTGTCTTTCTTCTGTGGAACCTTTATAAATGAAGAACCAATCTGACTGCTAAATAGAGCTTTGTGATTCTCCTGACAACTATACCTGTGTCTCCTCTCTTACTGACAAGTTATCTTCTCCTGAGGAAGCCTAACACCCCTCAGTGTTAATACCTGGCTCTCACCTCTTTTAAGCCCAGGTGATTAGAATCATCTTTGAAGGAGCCATTAAAGATGCTGAATAAATGAAAGATACTTGGATTGATGTGCATTAAATTTCAAAAATCTCATTTTGTACAATATAAATCTTTGAACTAAATACAGCTAAGTCACCAAGACAACCATTTACATGGATTGAACAAATTCATATTTCTTTGATACGGTAACCCAACCTATTCACTTGTGGAATAGAGCTTCTGTCCTTATAAGGAGGGCCTGAAAGTGTGAAGTTTACTTTAAAGTGATCTTTCCCTTTATAGCACTGTGTTATAAATGTTCAGGAGCATTTCAACTCCTAAAGATCTTATGCTTTGGCGTCTTCCCTGAGAAGTAAATACGGGAAATATCAACTATTGACATTGAAGATATTATGAAGAAAACTGTGAGGCAATGTTTTCCATAAATTCAATATTAACTTAAGTTTTTCTTGTTCCTGGCACTCCGTTCATGAAGAACACTTACCCAGGATTTAGCATTTACCTCCAGAGAGGGAAACAATATTCCCTTCATTGCTTATTGATGGCTTATTCTAAAACATATGAAGTTCAATTTGAATGCCTTAAGAAATAAAAAAAAAATGCCACATTGGTGACATTATAAAACACAGGAAGGGCTATTACCTGCCACGGGGAGAATACCATTTCTTCTCCATTGGCATATGGTTGGTTCTGTATTTGTTGAAGATTCATCTCATGGAGACTATTGGCCACAACATACACAGCATTGTATATATTGTAGCCTTCTTCATTCATTGCTGGGTCAAAAAGGTGTCTGGGAAGTAAATCCAAAGAAGCATTGGGTTGACAATTCTCTAAAAGTTGACAATCAAATTTAGAAAATGAGCACTTGAAAAATAAATACCAAAACTTAGGAAGATAGGTGTCCTCTGGGTATTTGTAGGGATTAACTGTTTGGATAAAATTCATAAACTCAACCATCTCTTCATAGTAGTGTGAAAAAAGGAGACTCCCATGAAATGATTCTACCATAAAATAATCAGAATGGCTATCAACATCCCATGAAGAGGTGAAGACCCAGACTTTCCATGTCACTAACAGTTGTGCAATATGTCGCATTAAACCTTGTACAGAAATAATGTCTCCATAAATAACTATGATATTGGCTGATGATTCCTCAATCTTCTCCATATTTTTCCATAGTGCATTGGAATATGCATTCCATATGCTAGAGATCATTTTCAAAAAGGCCATGCATATGCCATGGCTTTCCATATTTTCTTTCAAGTCTGATAGAATCTGAGTCCCTCTGTGGTCATCTGGGAGGATCAGACCAACCCAGGACCAGCTGAAATGAAGCAACACTAACACTATGGCAAGTGACAAAGATGTGTCCTTGGGGGCCATCTGATAGAGAGAATTAAACTGACCTCGGTCATTCAAGATAGAATCAAAAGGGCCAAAGGTGACCTGAAGATATTACAAAATACATTGGCATCAGACACAATCCTAGCCTTAAATCAACCGATAGGAGCAGTCAAGATGAAGCTGGACTTGTCCTGTAAACCTATTAATTTTTTCCAAAAAGTGCTGACAGTTCTCCAATTGCAATTACATAGATGGTCTTACCCACCTATACTTTCATTCTTAGTAATGTAAATATGAATCTAATATAAAGTATTTTCATACTTTTTTTTTGATAGGTGATTAACTACAGTGCCACTATTTTAAATTTATAGACACTTATAAAGTCAAAAAGGATACTTGTCTCCTAGATCCCACATGCCATTTCTCACCTGAGGTATTTTGTAGAGTTGTAGAAATGTTCCAATGTGGGCAGATGCTGACCATGATGGCCCTGTGAGTACAACAGGTGACTTTCTCTTCGGTCCACAGTTGCAATTAGGAAGGGGATTAATTATTCTTGTGCACCAAAGAAAAACACTATAAAGAATACTCTTTTCAGTATATGGAATATTATAGATATCATATCCAATAGTTGTATTGGGTAGAAGATCAGGGTTTCTGTTGATCTCTTCAATAGCAAACACCAGGGCCAGAACAAACTGGTAGTTCTTAAACTTATACCTGCACAGATTTCACAAAATTACCCAAGAGGACGACATAGATCATACAATTTTTCTATTTAGTGTAGTGATTTTGTAATGTAAATGCCAATGTTTCTATGAAATCATTTTTATAATATTTTCTCATGAATTCCTGGAATTAGAATGGGTGTTTTAAGCAGATGAGAATAGAAATATCCTATACTCACTAATTATCATCTCTGGGACTCTAGTTTATCATCATATTGCTTTATTTATCTTTCATATGTGGAAAAATAAGTGTCTGTGAATAAGGAATTAGGTTCTGAAAAACTTCAGAACTCTTGTAGTTTGGATCTTGCGCTTTTAGTTTGTATAACTTTGAAAGGACAATATATGTTGATCCAATCATCCACTTCTCTGTGACAATAGCCACCCTAAAAATTAGCACAAAATTAATTCAAATAATATATTGCCATGGGTGTCTTTTCTATGACTTTTTAACAGGGAGGTTTGGAACACACTCTGTGGAAGTTGCTGATGTGGAACTAATGAAGATCTTCCTGCCTCTGCCTCTCAACAGATGGAATTAATTTATATGAAACTGCACCTTAATGTTTTTCATCTTTGCATGTATTTATGAGTTATATATGTTTCATTCATGTAGATGTGAGGGTTTGTGCAGTTTAAATTTATCACTTTCATGAACTTTGAGTGCAAGGCAGAGAAGAACATCCATGTTCAGTCCACACTCTTAGTGGTCTCTACTCATCATTTGTTTAATTAATGACACAGTAGCTTATTTAACTGATTAAGACAGATTCTGACAATGTAGCCTTGGCTGGCCTGGAGCAGGCTCTGTAAACAAAGTTGACCTCAAAATTATTAAGAGTTTTTATCTCTCATTCCCCAGTGCTGCAGAGAAGAGAGAATACCATGTTCAATGACTTCACATTTTTTTTATTGTTTTCAGCACATAAGCACGGAACTCTAGCCAGCAAATTTGCAGGGAATCAGCTCTGCCTATTCTATATTCCATATAATTGTTAGATAATGAGGGTATAGCCATGATCTTTAGGATGTCTGAGCTCCTGTCCTCAACTTGAACCTATAGGAGTTTACCTTGTTAGGCAACTGTTGATTTCTCTCATAATAATGTGTTAAGAGAAAAAAGTTAGACCATTGATGATGCCAAAGACCAACAAATAAAGAAAGAGCATTCAATTTTAGTGTCAAAGTATGCTATTCCTTAAGCTGTTCCCTTAAGATTATATTTAGTTGAATGTTCTTCAATTGGATATAAAAATATTTTATAAGATATTTTCAAGGTTTATATAGAAATGAAGAAATATATATATATATATATATATATATATATATATATATATATATATATATATATATATATATATGGAAGGAGAATATTTCTCCATTAAACATTCTTTAAAGAACAAACATGGCATCTTTCGATGTAGAAGTTTTATGCAGAATTCTTTCATTTTAGTCAATTTTTTTTAACTTTTGCTTTTGGCCTTTTCTTTTTTGCTTCAATGAATATTTGGATCTAAGATACTTTGTACTTCACTACTACTTTTCTAAAATTCTTTTTTTTTTTCCATTCATGTAGCTGCTGGTATGTCAAATCTGACATGTAAAACAGGTCAAAGAATATTGTCTTTCTCCCTCCTCTATACTCCTTTTCTGGGAAGCTGCTGAAATATATAAATTGCATGACCTGAGATGTGTGTCTTTCAAACTAAGTGTATTTTTCCAATTACATGACGCAAAATAAAACAAAAGACCTTGTGTGTCATAATTTAAAATAAATATGCAAGGGCACAGTTATATTTATTAGGATGGAATCATGGCAATAACAGAACTCATAAAGAGCAGGAGAGACTACAAAGACTAAAATATGAGTACAAAGAATAGCTATGAAAATATTTTACGTAAAAATGTATTATGGAGGACACTGAGGAAGAGAGCAGCCCCATGAAAGTCAAGCAGTCCCAACAGACCTGGACCACTGATATATCTCATAAACTGATTTACCATATACAGCTGAGTACTGCCAGATCTGGCTTCAGTGATATATAAGCAACTAACTTTTGGTAGATATGACCAGCCTCCAGGGAGTGGGAAGGCCTGGTGGGGTGGGAGTGTGGGGGTGGGCTGGGGACATGCTCTTGAAGACAAGAGGGAAGTTATTGGATAGGATGTGGTGAAGGAACAGACCAGGAGGGAATGAGTACTGGAGTCTAATGAAGGATTTAAAAATAATAAAAAAAAATATTATCAAATCAAAGCCACTAGAAACCAAAAGTAAGCACACCATGAGTCTGTATATCTCAGTGAAATTCCATATAATTAGAATAACAATTCTGAGTCATATTAAGAAATTCAAATATCATACATCTTTTATACTCTTTATCTAGAATATATATCAGGAAAATACAAGATTGGATCCTGTAGGACTTGATGGAAAGATTCCATTGCTGAGGACACTGCATACTTGAATCACAAAACATGGAGAAATCATGTAGTAACCCACCTATTTTATTTCTCCTAGCTACATTTCATAGTGCTGTAAGATGCTATGCCTGCTACCAAGGAAAATAAAATAATCATCATTCGCACCAACCTGTGAACCATGAGGGATATATTAATGTGACTGGGTTTATCTAATAGCCTATCTGGTACTAAAATAGGCACACATGTTACAGGTAGATCCAATTTCTTTCTGATTTAATGTAAGATTGACTCCATAGAATAGAAAACATGCATTGCACTATAAAATTGGCAAGACTCTGTGATAAGGTTAAGTCGTAGATACATAGGGATAACTTAATTCTCTTATTATGCTAAAGTACAAAATTAGCCACTAATGACCTATTGATGTACCCATCAATTAGTGCATCCATCAGCCCTCCTCATAAATTCTTTTTATAGTAAATTGCAAATAACACATAAATCTCAGTCTGATCATGGTACAGATAATAATAGAATATAAAGTGCTAATCCATAAATAGGTTAGATATCATACCCCTCCCTAAAAGGCTGAGCAATCATGGCAGAAATGAAGTGTGAAGATTAAAGATCAGCACTTGTAGATGACTGAAAGGAAACATTATTTTAGTTCACAAGAGTTGCACATTTGAGCCCGTGATCATTATGAAAGCATGTAAAAGACCATGTGAGCTCAAACAAGACAAAATATCACAATGGAGGATATAGGCATGAAATGTCACCATGAGCCAAAATACTATTGAAATTTGTTAGTTACTGCATTTGATTGTTAATTTCTACACTGTTGTGACTCTTAGGAAGTCAACCACACTCAAAGCAAAGTTCCAGAGACAGTAGTACTTATAGAACACAAACTGTACTTGACTCAAAAAAAAATAAAAGAAACAAATTACTTTGGTAAGAGGATGAGGATCAAAAGAGAGGAGATGAGAGAATGGAGTGGTATGAGAGAATATGTTCAAAACATTTTGAGTGAAACCAGTAAATAATTAAATGCTTTTTGAGGCACAAAAGTTAAAAAACATGTCTAACATAGGGGCATTTTATCATAATTGTGAGAAACCAGAAAAATAAATATAATTTTGTCAATAGACTGTATAGATTTAAATGCATATATATATACTTATGCCCTGGCCTTGCCTTCCTGTGCCCTGCACTGCACTGCCCTGCCATGCCCTTCCCTTGACTTTCCATGCCCTGACTTTTCCTGCCCTGTCCTGCTCTTGACTTCCTGTGCCCTGCAGTTTAATAATGTCTTAATCTGTTAACTTAAAAGTAAATTTATCTGCAAAGCTCTAGATATTTTCTAAACATATTTCTGTAATCTTCATCTATTTCTGTGAGTGATAGTTTGAGGTAAATGGTAGAAAATTCTCCACAGTGTTTTCAATGACTTCTATCAACACCTAAGCAAACCATGATAAAATCTTTCAAATCAGAGAGAGTGGTACACAGTTGAAGTGCTGTTTTTTGTGTTTCCAGCTACCTTTATGTATCAAAGCTTCTTTATTAATTGTCCAGAGTAAAAGGGAGCTAGAAAACACAACCCAAGTGCCAGTTAAAGAATAAAGTTTAGATGACAAAATATCACTGAATACAATAAAGTAGACACAACAATTGTGCTTTCAAAATAATGAACACAGCCCTAATACATGATAGACCTCCATGAAAAGATTTAAAGTATACTCAGTGGCCATTGTGACTGTGTATGAAGGAAAGATTACAGGGCTGCAACTGATGGAAACAGAGACCACAATTATGAGGCCAGAGGCAGGAGTGGAGAAATTACTCAGGATAAAGATATATTTAGAGGTAGAACTACTTTCAGTGTTAAAACACAGAAGAATAAAATAGCCAAAGCCATCACCAGAGAAATCACTTAGAAAATTTGAAACATGAGCATGGGAAATCCTTCCATCTTCTGAGATCTTCCTCAATTTCTTTCTTCAGAGACTTGAAGTTCTTGTCATACAAATCTTTCACTTCCTTCGTAAGAGTCACTCAAAGATATTTTATATTGTTAGTGACTATTGTGAAGGGTGATGTTTCCCTGATCTCTTTCTCAGCCAGTTCATCCTTTGTATAGAGAAAGGCCATCGATTTGTTTGAGTTAATTCTATATCCAGCTACTGCACTAAAGCTGTTTATCAGGTTTAGGAGTTCTCTGGTGGAGTTTTGGGGGTCAGTTATATATACTATCATATCATCTGCAAATAGTGATAATTTGAGTTCTTCCTTTCCAATTTGTATCCCCTTGACCTCCTTTTGTTGTCGAATCCCTCTGGCTAGGACTTCAAGTACTATATTGAATAGGTAGGGAGAAAGTGGGCAGCCTTGTCTGGTCCCTGATTTTAGTGTGATTGCTTCCAGGTTCTCTCCATTTAGTTTGATGTTGGCCACTGGTTTGCTGTAGATTGCTTTTATCATGTTTAGGTAAAGGCCTTGAATTCATGATCTTTCCAAGACCTTTATCATGAAAGGGTGTTGGATTTTGTCAAATGCTTTCTCAGCATCTAAGGAGATGATCATGTGGTTTTTATCTTTGAGTTTGTTTATATAGTGTATTACGTTGATGGATTTCCGTATATTAAACCATCCCTGCATTCCTGGGATGAAGCCTACTTGGTCATGAAGGATTTCCCATGCTCATGGATTGGCAGAATCAATATAGTAAAAATGGCTATCTTGCCAAAAGCTATCTACAGATTCAATGCATTCCCCATCAAAATTCCAACTCAATTCTTCAAGGATCTAGAAAAGACAATTAGCAAGTTCATCTGAATAACAAAAAACCTAGACTAGTGAAAACTCTTCTCAACAATAAAAGAACCTCTGGTGGAATCACCATGCCTGACCTCAAGCTGTACTATAGAGCAATCGTAACAAAAACTGCATGGTACTGGTACAACAACAGACAGGTAGATCAATGGAATAGGATTGAAGACCCAGAAATGAATCCACACATCTATGGTCACCTGATCTTTGACAAGGGAGCTAAAACCATCCGGTGGAAAAAAGACAGCCTTTTCAACAAATGGTGCTGGCACAACTGGCAGCTATCATGTAGAAGACTGGGAATTGATCCATTCTTATCTCCTTGTACTAAGGTGAAGTCTAAGTGGTTGAAGGACTTCCACATAAAACCAGAGACACTGAAATTTATAGAGGAGAAAGTGGGGAAATGCCTCGATGATATGGGCACTGGAGAAAAATTCCTGAACAACACAGCAAAGGCTTGTGCTGTAAGATCAAGAATTGACAAATGGGACCTCATAAAGTTGCAAAGCTTCTGTAAGACAAAAGATACTGTCAACAGGACAAAAGGGCCACCAACGGATTGGGAAAGGATCTTTACCAATCCTAAATCTGATAGGGGACTCATATCCAATATATATAAAGAACTCAAGAAGGTGGACACCAGAAAATCAAATATCCCCATTAAAAAGTGGGGCACAGAGTTACACAAACAATTCTCAACTGAGGAATACTGAATGGCTGAGAAGCACTTGAAAAAATGCTCAACATCCTTAATCATCAGGGAAATGCAGATCAAAACAACCCTGAGATTCCACCTCACACCAGTAAGAATGGCTAAGATCAAAAATTCAGGTGACAACAGTTGCTGGCGTGGATGTGGAGAAAGGGGAACACTCCTCCATTGTTGGTGNGAAGCTCACCGTCAGCTATTAGATGGAACACAGGGTTCCCAAGGAAGAAGGAGCTAGAGAAAGTACCCAAGGAGCTGAAGGGGTCTTCAACCCTATAGGTGGAAGAATAACCATGAACTAACTAGTACCCCCTGGGCTCGTGTCTCTAGCTGCATATATAGAAGAGGATGGCCTAGTTGGCCATCAGTGGGAAGAGAGGTCTCTTGGTTATGCAGACTTTATATGCCCCAATACAGGGGAATGCAGAGGCCAGGGGTTGGGAGCGGATGGGTGGTGGAGCAGGGCTGGGAGGGGGGAGGGTATAGGGAACTTTCTGGATAACACTTGAAATGTAAATGAAGAAAATATCTAATAAAAGATGAAAAAAAAAGAAAATTTGAAAGAGCTCCATTTTTCTATTCTTTTACTAGGGAAAATATAACACCAATGTAAGTGCATGCTGAAAAATATGTCTGTGAATTTTGTAAGATGAGATTGTTAATATACTATAGTGAAAATACATCTTGTTATTAAAGAATTTCTTTGATTTTCCTTTTGACTGTATAAATTTAAACTATAAAATGAATGAGTTTTTCCATCTTAACGTATTTCTTTGTGTACTGTCTTTGACTTTTTTTAAACTAAATACCACACCAAGGATTTAATAATTACAGAGCAATGTGACATTGAGCACAATTCACATTCATAAGTATGTTTTCTTTCTTTCTTCTTACTGATTTTCTCATATGTTCACAGACATTTACAAGATCTATTTTTCTACTTCATGGTCTTTTACCATTGATCCATAGAGATCCATTGAGATTCTGGACATATATTTTAGATAAGCACAATATATCTCCTCTATAAAGAGAAATAACTTATTTCTTGACATTAGTTTCCTAAGAAATCAGACATCTTCGATACTATTTCCTGATATTGCAAATTTCAGAAAATTTAAAAATGCCCTTAAGTGGCTATCCTCCAAGATAATTTATTTTGGGAACACGTACACATAAAGGAGGAAAAGCACTAGAAACTTATGAGAAGCAGATAAAAAAATTTTATCTGTCTGAGAATCAAAACTTTAGGAAAAAACCAACAAAACCAAAATAATTAAATAAAATAAAGAAAAGAAAAATTAGAAAAAGTCATGTCTAGATAAAAAAGTTCTCACAAATTTTAATGGTGACTGTCCTCTTCTGAAGTCAGCTGTGTAACATGTCAGTACTTGTCATTTTAGTAACATTCTAGACACTAAGGTGTCTCTTAACTCAGTTATATCTTCTCTTCCCTCAAGTATATCTAGACGTCAAAGTTCAAAGTAATTTTTAGGTTAACATATCCATACTCTGAAATCATAACACTGGAAATATTCAAATTATCTGGTGATCCATGCATGACAAACAAAAGATCATGTATATTAAATAATAACAGGGAAAACAAAATGAATAATACCAAAATTACCAATTTTCCTTTTAAGGAAGAAAAGAAGTACACAAGAAAATATATTGAAGGAAGTTTTGAATGGAAAAGAAGGATTTTGAAAAACTAAAGCAAGTTCTATTCCTTATATCAATTAAGTCATAAGAATTCTGAATTCTTAGAATAAATAATTGTACTTACTGTATATGAAAGTCTTGGAAATGGTAAGGCAAAAATTTATTAGGAACTTTGTTGCCTGTGTAAAAAATATGAAGAGGGAAAAATGCACCAATTGTCAAATCTCCCTCATGGTAAAAATATTCATTGCATGTTACATAGCATTCATTGTCAGTAAAGGCACACACAAAAATGGGAATATATAGGAGCTCAAAGGTAAAAATCCAGAACATCCTATTAAGCTGTATATCAGCCCCGCCAAAAGACAGATGGAAACTTGTTCAATGATGCCCAGTAGGTATATATTTAGTTCACATGTTTGTGAACATTTTGTGCTTCTGACTGTTAATGAGTGCAGCTGTCACATTAATTACCCACACGTTTTTTTTCATTGTTGTTATTTGTTTTTTTGTTTTGTTTTGTTTTTTTCAAGACACTTCCTCCACTGTCAATGAGAGTTTTGGAACTCTTTCTTCCCTAAGGCTCTGCATCTGAGGCCCTGTGTTCTGCTCAAAAACAAGTGAAAAATATATTTTGGATCTTCTCCTCTAGCCAGAGGCACCATGATTTCAGCCAAAGACAGCAGGATCTAAAGTTATCAACTTCCTGACTGGGTTGTTTGGCCAAGTTTGAAACTTTTAGTAAAGAATTTTGGCTGAGGAAATCATGCTACCTCAGAGATTGCAATAGTAGATGAATTGGAAGAAGGCCTGAAAATGTCCATGCTCATCAAGTACGGGATAAATCAGTGGACCATGCTATCACAAACAAAAGACAACTTTTTTTCCAACTCTTATTAGATATTTTCTTCATTTACATTTCAAGTGTTATCCAGAAAGTTCCCTATACCCTCCCCCCTCCCGGCCCTGCTCCCCTACCCACCCGCTCCCACATCTTGGCCCTGGCGTTTTGACTTTTACTCTTCCTACTTACTGTTTTCTGTCTCAGAATTTTCTTCTATGATATATTTTTATTTGCAGGAAAATATTATATCTCAACCCAACACAACCAGTTTCTTTGTTACTTTGGAAAAGCCAATAGACCTGCTGCATTTTTCAATTCTGAATTATCTACTTAATTTCAATGAAAAATAAAAATCAAGTCTCCTGTTCATTTTCTGATTTGAACTTCTCTACTTTTACTAATCCAAGATTAATCTTTGAGTGGAGATATTACTGTGATCAATCCCTTCATCTAGAGCAGTATATTCACCCACTGCTTACTATGCTTTGAAAATATTAGGGAATTTCTCATTTATATAAAATATAAATTTAAAGTCACCACAGTGTGTCCTTTCACCTAAGATACTAAGGGAAATGATCTTGAGTGGGGTTTTATAGTTAAACACCAGGGGTTTAGGACAGTGAACGTAGTATATATTTTGATATTGTAATGAAAGTATGCTCCCCCAATAAATTGACTTGCCTACAAAATAATGGAAGAATAGAGTTAACAAAATACCAAATGAAGCAAAAATGATAAGCACTACCATAAGAAATATAAATTGGTCACACCGTGGCTTGTTATGATTGTCTTTTTGCTTTAGATTAACATTATTCAATGAGAACAGAGTAGACAGTACCTTTCTAAGACTGAAGGCAATGAACAGGTGCAGGGAACCCTTCTTCTCAGTAAGCCACATTTCAGTGCAGTCATGGGTAATAAAACAAACCTTTGTGTCACTCAATTTAAACATGCTCCTCTCTTTGTAACTGAGTACTAAACCTGTATAACAAGATGAATTCTTCAACAAGATTCTTTAATGGAGGATATACTTAAACACATGTGGTTAAGGAATTGTCCTGGTAACAGGACTGGGCATCTATAAAATCTTTTTTTTACCTTGGCATGTTCTGATAAAACCATTATTGCAATGTCTGAAATGAATGACTATTTAAAAGTAATCTCATCATTACTGACATAGACATCATAATCTTTTATTATCAGAATAAAAAAATCTGTTGTCTCAAGTAGTAAAGGATAACCATTAAAGAGAAATGAGTTGGTAAGCAGATGAGATTACATGTGATGAATGTGGACATGTCCTAACTTCTAAGGTGCAACTGTGCAGCCTTGATCCTCATATCCTCATTTCTAGCAAGAACATAGTGTGTTGTTACTTTGCTTACTCTCATATCTATTAATTTCTGAGTTGTGGAAGTAAATTTAACATTTTTAATTTATACTTCCTCTTAATCTGTATTCCTCTGAGTCTCAACTTGTAGATATTCCAACCAGCATATCTAGGGAATCTGTAGGCACCATATATGATAGAGTCAGAGATAGATTCAACATGCCTCACTAGCATTCTTTTGCTGTTCTATCCACATTTGATACCCAGAACTACTTCTAACTACCAGGGGAAAATTTTTTAAAGATTCTTTATTCCTTTTCTTTTCTTTTCTTTTCTTTTCTTTTCTTTTCTTTTCTTTTCTTTTCTTTTCTTTTCTTTCCTTTCCTTTCCTTTCCTTCCCTTCCCTTTCCCTTTCCCTTTCCCTTTCTTTCTTTCTTTCTTTCTTACTTTCTTTCTTTCTTTCTTTCTTTCTTTCTTTCTTTCTTTCTTTCTTGTTTAGGGTTAGCATCAACTGTGCTAAAGATAGTTCCTTTACTAGCTCTATAAAACATATCAAAGCAAAAAAAATAACATCATAACCAATAAAGCATTATTTTTTAGCCCTGTGGCTTAAAGTTCAGTCTGGGGAACAGCAGCAGTGATCACCACCTGGAGCTCACTATAATTGTTCAATCTTAGGCTCCTCCCAAGATTGGCTGCACCTGCATCATCTGCATCACCTACATCTAACTAACTGTTCATATCTATCTATCTATCTATCTATCTATCTATCTATCTATCTATCTATCTATCTATATCTATCCATCCATCTACAGTCTACCTATATTGTCTTAATTTTAATAATATGCTGATTTGAATAAGAATGGCTCCCATATGCTTATATGTTTGACTGTTTGGTCCCTAGTTGGTAGAACATTTTGGGAAGGATGACAAAGTTTGCCATTGTTGCTGGAGATGTGTCACAGGGTCAGGTTTTGAGATTTCAAATACTTCCCAACATCCCTGAGTAGTCTCTACCTTCTGATTGATCTCAACTTTTCTTGCCACCATGCCTTTTGCTCAACTACCATGAACTCTAACCCTTCACAACTGTAAGAAGAATTAAATATGTTCTTTTATAAATTGTCTTGGCTGTAACTATTTATCACAGAAATAGAATCATAACTAATAATACACATACACACATACACTGTTGGATCCAGCAGTGGTCTTGTAAACCCCACATCCTTCCATTAATACCTAACAGTATACCCATTCACAAAAGAACTCACATAACATGTACTCACTGATATGTGGATATTAGCCCAGAAACCTAGACTACCCAAGATACAATTTACTAAACACATGATACTCAATAAGAAGGAAGATCAAAATGTGGACACGTCACCCCTTCCTAGAATTAAGAACAAAGCACACATTGAAAGAGTTAAAGGGAGCATTTGTGCAGCTCAATCCAAAGGATGGACCCAACGACTGCAGCTGCCAGGGATCCATCCCACAATCAGTCACCAAACATAGACACTATAGCATATGCCAGCAAGATGGT
>LR754350.1:42830-64770 GCA_902729485.2 Mus minutoides | reverse complement strand
AAAAAAAAAAAAAAAAAAAAAAGATTCAACTTAAAATTTGTCCTGCCTTCAAAATGTACTGGGATAAAGATAGTATAGAAGTGGCCAAATGATGACTGATCCAATATGAGACCCCATGACAAGAAAGAGAGCCCATTTTTAACATTGCCTGGATGGCCAAGGACCAGAAGCTGGATAACCCAGAGACCTTGGATAGAAACAAGTATGAATGACACCCACCTCCAAAAAAAAAAGAAAAAGTGTCCATAAAATTCTTTCTAGTAATACTATGAATGTTGACAGGAGTTTGGCATAATTCATCTGGAGCTGCTTCTAGCAACTAATAGAAAACACAGGAATCCAGAGCCAAACATTAGTCAGAAAGTGGGGAATCAAGAAGAGAAAGAAGAAGTATGGTAGAAGCTGGAGGGGTCACCATAAGAAAATGGTTCACAGAATCAACTAACCAGGGCTTATAGGCATTCACAGACTGAACCTAAGTCTGACTTAGGTTCTCTGAATATGTGCTATGGGCCTATGGCTTGATTTTCACATAAGAGTGAGAATGAGAGCTGTCTCTGGCCCTTTAGCCTGTTTTTGGGACACTTTTATCCTACTGGCTAGCTTTCTCCAGCCTTGATATGAGGGTATGCACCTAGCCTTATTGTAACGTGATATGACATGTTTTGTTGATATCCCTGGAGGCCTGCACTTTTTTGAAGTGAAACGGAGGAGGTGGTGTGGTTGGAGGTAGGGAAGAGTGGAGAGAGAGGACAGAAGGGAAACTGCTTTCCTGATGTATTATATGGGAAAAGAAAGAAAAAATAAAAATCAATTATCTACTCAATATTAATGTTGTGAAAGGCAGAAACTCATTGTCTTATTTTTGTGGTCCACAAGCCCATGGTGGTGCCGAGATTTTATTACTTACTCAAGTAGCAATCTATTGAATGAATGAATAAGACAAGGTATTGGAGAGGAGTAAGTAGGTACATCAGTATTCAACTCATTGGTTTGCTCATAAGTGTACAAAAGTGATTATCCCAGAATCAAAACCTGCCTGTGCCTTTTTCACAAACCCATACAGGGCTCTAGAATTGCAGTGGTACATCAGCTGACCCAAATGTGAAGGGAATGAGTTAAAGAGTCAACTGTAGGGACAGATTCCTGTTCTCAGTACTGTGTGACTACATTCTGGCTATAGATCAGCCTTTGAAAGCTCAAAGTGGCCAAAAGAAAGAAAAACAATCCAAGTTGAAATTGAAAGTTTGGAAGATACCTGAAAAATGTCTTTTGGAATTTTAAGGTAGTTGTTGTAATGTGTTCAAAAGATTGTGTTTTATATCTAAGATAGCAAAGTTTAATTTGCAACCCTGACCTTTTACTAGTTATGTGACATTGAATAATTTCACCCAGTCATCAACTATGCAGTCTGGCAGAATCTAGAGTAAAATGTTAAAACACTTTCATCCAGATTAAAGTCAGTTTTCTCTACTTTACACAATACTTTTGAGTATTCACATAAATCTGCCTATCTTCCAGACACTGGCCCCTTTCTAAGTTTTTCCATGATTATGAATTCTCTAAATTTTAGACGATTTTGATATGCTATATGTTTGTCTAGTTTACCTCACAAAATGTTATCTACATGGCACACCTACAAAGGATCCTTCATTTCTGCTCAATATCTAGAAATCCCAAAGATTGCATGACCCTGAAATCAATTATCTTGCCAAGTCATAGAAGGATTATTGAGGGTTAACCTCTCCAATGCCATTAGTTGCTATAGGAAATTTGACATTGCAGGACACCTAGTAAAGGGTGTGTTAGACATCTAGTATGGGGTATGTTATATCCTAAGACCCCTTGAAGTATATTCCTGCTCATTACTGCCATTATCTTCCTACTCCTAGAGAAGTTGTATTGCATATGTTCTTTCCATTTCAAGTTTTACTGATTCCATTTTATTATTAAATATGATCATTAATCATCATTTTCTCTCTCTTTATTTTCTAAGAGAGATAAGGGAAAATAGTCCAATAATCCAACGTAAAGAAAAGAGTTAACAATCTATTCAGTAGGTGATAGTCTACCCTTTAGTTTCATGTATGAGTAGAAGTAGAAGAAAACCAAGAGCAACAGGTGAGCAGACAAATTCATGTATGTTCTCATCCTCTATCTGTAAAATCATGTTAGGACTGATTGACATTTGGCTTGTAAGTTGGTTATTTGAGATACAGAAAAATAAATATCCCAATCCCTCTTCAACATCAATGTTTTAAAAAAGCACTCTGCCTTTTAAAGTAAAATATGTCACTCTAATTGAGTAGATAACTTGATGTTTCTGGGTTTTCTGTTGAAAGCTGCAAGGTATCATTTTATGTTAGTGAACATTTTAAATCTTTCATCAAGATGTTTCTGACCTCACATAGATCTAGTCTGAAATCCAAGTGTTCCCTGTGCATGATGACACACATCTTTAATATAAGAATATAGTAGTAAAAGTAAGAACGTTTCTGAGAGTGAGGCCAGCATCATCTACATAGCAAATGCCCTTGATATAAGATGTTACACTGATTAGTTCATATTGTTGTTCCTCTTCTAGGGTTGCAGACCCCGAAGTGGGAGTGGGTGGGCAGGGGAGCAGGGAGAGGGAGGGGGGAGTGGAGAGGGGACTTTCGGGGAGTTGGTGGGCAGGGGAGCAGGGAGGGGGAGGGGGAGCGGATTTTCGGGATAGCAGTTGAAATGTAAATTAAGAAAATATCTAATATGGACCCAATGACTGAGGCTGCCAGGGATCCATCCCATAATCAGCCACCAAACATAGACACTATAGCATATGCCAGCAAAATAGTGCTGAAAGGGCCCGGATATAGCTGTCTCGGGGGAAAATATACCAATGCCTGGCAAACATGGAGGTGGAAGCTCACAGTCAGCTATTAGATGGAACACAGGGTTCCCAAGGAAGAAGGAGCTAGAGAAAGTACCCAAGGAGCTGAAGGGGTCTTCAACCCTATAGGTGGAAGAATAACATGAGCTAACTAGTACCCCCTGAGCTCATGTCTCTAGTTGCATATATAGAAGAGGATGGCCTAGTTGTCCATCATTGGGAAGAGAGGCCCCTTGGTCATGCAGACTTTATATGCCCCAGTACAGGCGAACACGAGGGCCAAGATGTGGGAGCGGGTGGGTAGGGGAGCAGGGCCCGGAGGGGGGAGGGTATAGGGAACTTTCTGGATAACACTTGAAATGTAAATGAAGAAAATATCTAATAAAAGTTGAAAAAAAAGAAAATATCTAATAAAAAATGCTGAAAAAAAAGAAAAGATCTAATAAAAAAATTTTTAAAAACTGTTACAGTGAAAGGCAACATCTGTAAAGTCAAATCAACCATCAAAACTCAGATAATACACAGAAATGAACAAAGATCTCATAATTCCAGAAATTGTTTTATCACTTTTTTCTCAGTATAAATACATATTCATTAAAATAAAGTAATGTTGCATGCAGTAGCTTTTCATTTATCATTAAATAGCATCAAGAAATAACATATAGACAAAATTTAAATATCATTGTGTAATACTATGTACCTTTAGTATAGGAAATACATGTAGGGTCAACATTTCACTGGTCTATCTGCTTCTGAGCTGCTTGAGGGTCGACTTATGGGATTTAGAGTTATTATAACTTTGAGGCTGTTTCTAGAAAGGAGAGTTGTGTTCTAAAGTGAAGCAAACAGACAAATAGTTGAACAAATGAGTATCTAATAAGAGTAGCAGCACAATAGTTGCTTAGGTTTCAATGTCTATCTACGATAAAGTTTTTTTTTATGATTTTGAGGGATGATAAAATGAATTTAAATTATTTTCTTCTAGGGTATGGGGCTTGATCACTCATTTAGTTTAAGCTTCTTCTTGCTCATACAGAGAGACATGAAGAAGGGGTGGCATACTGTCTGACTCACTTGCAATCATTATTTGCCTGGTTCAGTTGAATGGTAGATGAAATAAGAGCACCTCTTTTTCTCTTTGCTGATAAATGTACATATGCAGAAACCTAGCCATTCTAGTCCTTTCTTCATTCTTTCTCTACTTCTCTACTGCTCAAGCCACAGCTGCATCTTTATCTTTCTTTTAAAAATAAAACCAAAAATTGTCCAGAGGAAATTGTCAGGAAAGCTGAACATAAAAATACAGCAGCAAGCCAGACATACATGATATGAAAATGGAAGACTACATATTTGGACCTGCAATGAGAGAAGGAGTCTGGCCATTACCATTTCAAAGAACAAAGCTAGGACCAAAGAACTGTTAGAATATGTAGGGATAACACTGGGTTCTTTAAGTATAGAAACCATCAAGAAGGAATTATACAGGAATTATATGTCAAGGAGGGTCCCTGTCATATAAAACAGACTCTGTTGAGATATTAACATTACTCTTTTGTGTAGGCATATGTACATATGCAATGTTTTCTATATGGTTTTCTGAGTTTGTTGACTACTGACAAGTGTGCTTTATAATCTCTGTGAATTTCTTTGTGAAACAAAGTACTATTGCAACTAATCAGTGTTGTTCTGTGAGACAAACGGAACACACTATCATTACTAAAAGTAATTCTTCATATAAGTAGTGACAACCACATCCGCAAAACGTTTCATCATATTTGCCCCAGGCTCCTGAGTAAATCAACCTGTAAATGGCCACGTTACTGCCTCCCTGGCAAGAAACGGACATGGCCACCTGAATCCTTCTACAAGCATACCTTTATTACACCATGTGGAGAAAGAGGGCGAGCCGAAAATGGTTTCCGCTTAAATACACCTCAATGTGATGTGTGTCGTCAGGATTGGCTGATTGCTCATTACCTCAAGTTACGCCCCGGGATGGGCGGTGACTTTCGTAGCTTCGTCACAAGCACATGCGCACTGAACTTGTTTGCTTGTCCCAGGTTGGGGGTGGTGAGAGAATGTCGGCGCCAACTTGGAATGGCGGCAGAACCAGCTCGGGCGCAGCTCTCTACATCAACCTACTTTGGAATATTAAGTAATAGTGTTGTCCACAGTCACTTTCCTAATGTTGGTAAAATATCACAGTCAGAGACTATGAAACCCACCTGCTTGCTAACAGGAGCATGATATAGCTATCTCCTGAGAAGTTCTGAGGTACTGAGCACAGAATCTCCAATGGGAGAGTTAGAGAAAGAACTGAAGGAGTTGAAGGGATTTGCAACCCCATAGGAAGAACAACAATATCAGACACCCACCAGAGCTCCCAGGGACTAAACCATTAACCAAAGAGTACACATGGAGGGAACCATGACACTAGCTACATATGTTGCAGAGAATGGCCTTGTGGGACATCAAGGAGTGGTAAAGCCCTTGGTCTGGTGAGGGCTCAATGCCCCAGTTTAAGGGAATGACAGGGAAGAGAAGAAGGGCTGGTTGGTTGGTTGGTGTTTGGTTGATTGGTTGGTTGGTTGGTTGGTTGGTTGGTTGGTTGGTTGGTTGGTGAGCACTCTCATAGAAGCAGTCAGAGAGGGGGTGGGATATAGGGTTTCCAGAGGCAAAGGGTATAACATTTGAAATGTAAATAAAGAAATTATCCAATAAAAATTAATACAATAAAGAAAGAAAATTAACACATTAAACAAGTGGCAATTTCCAAAGCACCATGAAGAGGTGACTCTGGCACACTTTCCCTCCAGTCACTTTCTTTTCTATGCTTTGCCATCAGTAAATTAAAGTTCCTTCATGACAAGTCTACTCAAAATCAGGGCCAATTTTAAATTAAGTTCGTTCATGACAAATCTACTCAAAATCCAGGCCAATCTAACCCTTTCAACCATCCTCAATGGCGTACAGGGCTATCTAATTGCAGCCAATGTTGATATGTCTTGGAGACTGTTACCTCTCCAGCTTAAACTAGATAAGTCCAAGAGAGAAGAAACGTTATTTATATGGGTTTTTCCACAGTTTTTCAACTTAGATAGTTTCCAGAAATGTTATGTGTAGACAAATTATGATAAATAGACATCATAGATAGCTTTATCTTGGATAATTTTATTAAAATTATCTTTGTAAAAATGTAGAATTAACTCAAACCCTAGAAATTATTAGATTCAGTTAACCCTGACCTGGGGCAAGGTTTTTGTAAGTTTTCAAGGTTTTATGCTTAAAAATATACTTAAAAATATACTTAAATATGCTTTAAAATATTACTACAAAATCTTGTAGTAATATTTTGATAGAACAATTTTTAATGAACACATACACTGTGTTTCAAAAGTTTAAGATATATTTGAATTTTTCAATAAAACCAATGGAGCTGCAATCAAAGAAGCTATGCTGTGCTCATAGAATATTGCATATTATGTAATATTCTCTTTATTCTTTGGCTGGAGATTAGAGCAGAACAGCAAGTAAAATGTAAGCAGTCTTTTCCCCTATCTGCTCTGGGAAGGTGATAAATATTAAGAATGAGCGAGCTATTGAAGTTGCCCTTTATTTTCATAATATTCTGCTTACTTTATTGCTCCTAAATTCAAAATATAGTCATATATCTCTCAAAATGTGTTACATAAATTACCTTCCATAAGGAAGACATTAGAACTATTCAGAATTACTGATTAAGATAATTTGATCGAGTGTCTCAGAGTTTCCATACAATATTTAAAATTAATATGCTGTTGGTTATGCAGAGAACTGCAGTTATCATTCTTATTAATAAGGGTGCTTCATATATTATTTACTAATCAGGAACAAGGTATTTCAATAAAAATCAGAAACACAGGAGAGAAAAACATGAAGTCAAACAAGAAGAAAGTGTGAAAGAAAGAAAGGATGGGAGAGAGAACAGAGAGATAAATGATCCCAGACACGCAAAGTCCAAATTTTGCATGATTACTCTGGTATTCACTAGACTTGCTTGGGAAGGCAATTTGCCATGGGAATTGGTGTGAACAAGCATGAGAGTGGATGCTTTTACCAAGCTGTACCAGGGGAGAAATCAAATTGAAATTTAAAATGTGCTATAAATTATTCACTGGGATGTTAACGTTTTAAACTGTCTTTTCACATCTCCTGCCCCACTGGGATGAACAATGATCCTGTGAGGTAGATAACACTATAACAGCCCACTCTACAGATGAGGATATTTATGCCCTTCAAAACGCAGTGAGTTCCCCAAAGCCAGGCAGTATTTTAACTAGCAAGCTAGAGGTATATATTGGATCTCTGCCTCTCTTTCAGATACATCTGTAAGCTTCTTGGTACTGGTTATTTAGGTCAGAGACTCTGTGATCATCAAACCTCTGCAACTGAGAGCTGATAGGCTGCTGTTTGCATTTGTTCATTGTGTGTGAGGAGGTGAGGTGAAAACGTGAGGGAATCAGTTTTTATCCTTTTACCATGGTGTTTCTGGAGGAAACCTCTGGTTGCCAAGTTGGCAGCAAGTGTCTTTTTACACACTGATCCATCTTGTTAAACTGATAGATGGTTGGAATTTGAAAACAACTGAACTGAAATTCTCATAAATCTTGTCACATAGAGTGTAATTTTTACTCACATTGTATTTAATAAACAGTGCTATTGTAACTGTATCTTATAGCCCATCCCTTCCAATTATTAACTAATCTCAGAACTAATTTCAGTCCAGCATATTCTAAAACATCTTAACTGTATGAATGAATGTATATATAATATATATTACACAGTTATATATTTTTGTATAGCTATATATTTTATATAGATATATAGCTATAATTATGTACATTATTCAGATATTATTCAGTTACATTGCCTACTTACTCCAAAGGATAAGATCCATTTTGACATTAGTAAAGAAGAGGAGTGAAAATCATATTTTGAAGTTAAGTTCTAATGCACATTTATGACTATTTCTTCTAATTACTTACTTTTGTGAATACTGAGTTCATAGTCATTTAATTAAGATTGTTGGCCTTTTGCTTCTGACCTTCATAAGGAAAAATTAATAAACTTAAGGTTAAACAACATATCTCCACTGTCTTCATGTTTGTGTTTTGAAGTATTCAGTTGTTTCTTATATTAGCAGTTGCAAATATCGATGTGACTTGCCAGGGAGCATCCAAAACTGAGTTAAGATGAACTATATATGAAGCTCACTACTCATATGATACATTAACAATCTTCAGTAAAGTCCAAAAATTTCATAATATTAAAAAGTTAATAATACTGATATTAAATAAAAAAAGCAAAGGGTTGATTCAAATTGAGATATAAAATGTAAAAGAACAACTTTCAAATTATATTTAAATGTCTTTTCTAGGGTTTGTAATGAATGTTCAAGTGGGAGACATGTCTTCAAGCCAACAAAATATAAAGGGGTATTATTATTATTATTATTATTATTATTATTATTATTATTATTTTGATTTGAGACAGGGTTTCTCTGTATAGCCCTGGCTGTCCTGGAACTCACTTTGTAGACCAGGCTGGCCTTGAACTCAGAAATCTGCCTGACTCTGCCTCCTGAGTGCTGGGATTAAAGGTGTGTGCCACCATGCCCAGCTTATTATTCTTAATACCTTTCAAAAATCATATACCACTAAGTCAACAATTCACATTACCTACGCTTATGCTTCACGATCTGTTAGAGACATCAGAAGATTGACATTCTTTTCTTTCTATTCATCTAACAAAAGTAAATGGGAAAACTAAGGCAAAAAGTTTTATGCATATGCTGTCATATTAAAAGTTATTTATCTCTTCCTTTAGCTCTTTTCTTTCTCAAACTCATGATCTTGCAGAAGCACATGTGAGAGAGGAGATCTCCTGGGATGATGTGCATTTGGCAGATAGTGATTTATATCAGATCAAAATACTTCCATTAAAATTACTTCATCTTCTTTTCAGATTTTTCTACCAATCCAATTAAAAAGTATGTTGGTATTTTACAAACATAATAGTATTGACATGAATGAACACTGTCAATTGCTTTCCGATTGCTCATGGATTGTTTTCATTTTTGTTCCCATGAAAATCTACTGGAGTAGGTAGGGCAGAGGTTGTTTCTTGCAACTTAAACAGAAGAAACAAGTTTAAAACTGTTTGAGATGCATTAGCTTGAAATCTGAGGCTTTCTTTTCTGTCTTTTTTAAACTGAATACATTCTTTTCATTAATGTACTTTTCAAAATTGTATGGTCACCAGAAGAGTATGATTGCAGAGGGTGTTAATAAGTGTTGAATTTTAAATTTCACAAACAAAATGTTTTGGCAATTTCTGAACAACTATGTTTGCTCATATATTGCCTGCATGTATAACATTTATTCAAAACTATGTGTTCAGTGGGCCTCCGTTGGAATAATATTGCCAAAGCTGGTGTAGGATATGAAAGCTATCTTAGTCACAGTTGTCTAGAGTAAGAGAACTTATAGAATGAATCTCAACATATGATGACTTAAAGTCTGTGGTTCAGTTAATAACACAATAGCTGGCTAGTAATGGAAAGTTGAGGTACAGCTGGGAAAATCCCCTGCCCCACAAGCTTGATACCCTTAATTTAATTCCAAAACCTACTCTTAAAGGAAAGAACTAACCTTTAACCTCTACATGAACTCCACAGCACATTCCTGGAGTGACAAAAATCATTTCACACACATATTAATAAAATAAAAATAAATCACAGGGTTATAAATAAAATGTTTTGACTCTACATTTATGATATAGTTTAATTGAAACCTTGAAAGTTCCTGACAAGGTTTGTCCTTCCATCAGTCAATGCAAGTACACTGTATGCATCAAACACAGGTTGTCATGAACTCAATGTAGCCAGAGATCTGCATCTGAGGAAGAACTCATCTAGGTCTTGAGGAAGCTGTCCACCCTGATGAAACTTACAGGCCAACTCAACTATAAGCCTACATTCTCTCAGTTATCATCTATCTCAAGTGAAAAAAAAATTCCTCATCCCACTTAATGGCTAAGCAGAGATTATAGAACAAATGATTAGCTGGGCCTTATTTGCATGAACAGATAAACTATATAGCCTCTATCTTAAAATCAGATTAATTTAGACAAAAAGAATATAGACTTAGAAAAAGCTCTGTTGTTTTTATTTTTTGCATTACTTCTAGTATGGCTGAAAATATATCCCAATCAGCAAACTTTGCTATATATATTTTTATTGACTTAATATTTATTTATATTTATGTATATGAATATGAGCATGTTGAATGTATATGGCGGTATGCTATATGACTATATAGTGCCTGCAGAGGCTAGATAATAGTGGCATATCCCTTGGCACTGCAATTATAGGTGATCATAAATCATTCTGTGAGGCTGAGAAAAAAACAGCACGGCTTCTGTGAAAGAGACACATGTGTTCATAACCATTAAACCATTTCCCCAAGCTTCTGTGTTTACCTTTTCAGTTTGTAAATATGTTTTTTTTTTCTTCTTGGGGTAAGGGTTAAAATATGAAGTCTGATAAATTCATGTAAATCCCTCTATTCATGATTCAGTACTTCCTGATAATAGTGGTCTTGAGCAGAGGACTCACAGTACTTTATCTGTTAAGAGACACTTACAGGTCTATTTTTGTTGCTTAGATTCCAAACATACCAGGACAACACAGGTGGAAGAGGGTCTGCAATACAGTGGCATGTTCTGAATCCTTGAAATCATTGCACAGAGACAGATATCTATAATGAGAAACACCTTGAGTTACATTTAGAACATAGTGTATCAGTCTCCCTCACTTTTCTCCAAACTACAGTACACAGTTCCACACTTGTTCACATTTTCTCACTACTCTCTAATTCAGTTCCAAGTATACCATGAGGGTCTCATGTCTCAACAGTGCAAGCATTCCTCACCTGTGCCCACTAAACATAAAAAGATGTAACTGTGTTCCCTCTCGCTGGCCCCTCTCTTTCTATAAGCTTACATGGCTCAAGTGTTTCATTTTCAATATCACACAAGCCTGCACCTCATCAGAGCTGTGAATGTTCAACGGATTTGCTGCTGTTTGTCTATAATCATCTTTCTAATGAACTGTCCACATGACCGTCATCTCTGTTTGGTTGCCTTCACCATTTCCACCTGATCTGACAAGCTTTCAGGACATGTAAAGATTTTCTGAGATTTAAATGTATCCATCAGTAATTGTAAAACTGTAAGCACATTGAACCCTGGGAAGGCCTGGCAGTATACCTCACGATGGGGGAGAAAAAAATGTTCAATCATTTAAGTATGACCTCTGTCCAATCATGAATAAGAGTTAAACATAGATGTAGTATTTACAACATTATAAAATTGAGTCCAGTGACAAGCAACTATCCAGATGTTTTATTGATTAGATATTCAAAGTACAGGAAGTTAGAAAAAAATCTAGTATTTGTGTGATGTTAACAGTTTGCATGCCTGTTTTTCCAATCTTTTATAGATATTTTTATATGCCTTGATAAAAAGCTCTGTCCATTAAACAAAACACAAAAGAAAATCAGTAGCAAACATCAGTAACACAACTGTTGGACAGTACTGCTAGATTAAGTACCCCTTAATCTATTGGCTTCCATCAAAGGCTGGGAAACAAACGTAGAAATGACTAAAGCTTAACTGTTGGACTCAGTGTTATTAAAAGGTACAAATTTAACAGTGGTTTTGTTTGTCACTAGCCCAGAATAGCATACAGCCCCTCTTCTTAAGGCTGTCAACTCTGTACCTCTTCTGTTTTTGAATTATGTTTCTAATGAAAGTTTGCACAATGTAGAGAGAAGTTTATACGGGTCTCCTTGGCAGCTACAAATAGTATTCCCATTGTGTCCTTGTTGAATAAAAGTACAGAATTAGCACTGGAAGACTGACTGGTTTCTAAATGAACTTTCTGATAGTAAATGCAGAACTAGAGGGAGCAGAGCACAAATGGAGAGAGGCATGAGGCTGAGCTTTGGAAAGCAATTAGCAAGCTCCACACTGACAACCCTTTGATGGCCTGAATTGCTTCCAAAAGATAAGAGTATATTGTTTATAAAACAATTAAGTCCCACATGCACATTCATAAAATTATTTCACATTCATATGCAAATGAAGAGGCTCATATTCTTTGAATAGACCAATGTGTGTCAACCAAAGGGAAGCTTTTTACAATTGGCACAGTTTGGGGTGCACAAAGCACCTTCTCCAAGCCCACACCATCCACTAGTGTGTTTCATTAGATCCATAGTAACAGGGACTAAGGTTTTTTATTTGGCTAATGTGTTTTGACAGTAGAAACAAAAGAGAAAAAACCTCACCCAGGCTAACAACCATCATATAGCAACAGATCAGGAATAGTTGTTTCGGTTTTTTGATACTAGTACTTACTTAGTTGTGGATCTCAAAGACAATGGGGAGTAACTCAGTCTGGTGGGCAGTAACTGTAACATTATAAGGGATTGGGAGGGAATCTTTCAGAGACAATACCTGATGGACTGAAGAGCATATATGAACCCCTTCCTGTGACATATTTAACTTATCAGTCAAAATCCTAGAAGAACTAAATCTGTAAAGCAAATGCAAGGAGACCACTTGAAGAGGTCCAGAGGCTGGGCACATTGTTCAACTGTCTTTGATTGTAGGGCACTCATGAAAGCAGCACTGCTAGGTCAGGTTCTGGATACCAGACAGTCAGGAATGCTTGTCTGTTGACCACCAGTTATCACTGTGCCTATTCTGTCAATGTGTAAGATAGGCCTCTGGTGTGCTAGCAAGCTTTTTAAAAAATTTTTTAAATTATTATTATTAGTTTTTCAAGACAGGGTTTCTCTGTGTAGCCCTGGCTGTCCTAGAACTCACTCTGTAGACCAGGCTGGCCTCAAACTCAGAAATCTGCCTGCCACTGCCTCCCAAGTGTTGAGATTAAAGGCATGCACCACCACTATCCAGCAGCTATCATGCTTGTATGAATGCCTTCTATATAAGTCCACACTTGGCTCTAGCTCACCAAATTGTCAGGGCTGGCTTTGCTCCTAAGTGTCCTTCCATGAGTAAGAGAAATGTAGTGTGGGAAGCAGGTGCAGCTGCATGAGCCAAGATGGCGCCCTGGCTCTATGCCAAGCCCTGTGACCCTTGCTTGTTTATCCCAGTTTCAGTCATGCGTAGTAAAAGCAGCATGTGTAACTCGCTGGAGAGATAGCATAATGCCTCGCAATACCTTTCTATCAGCCTATCCTACATGCTGCCTTGGGTGTGTGCGTCTATGATTGGGTGGTGTGAGGTGACATGAGTGTATGGAAGGGGATAAATTGTGGGCAGTCCCAGAGGGATTAATGACTGAATGATTGGATGAATGATTAATAATGATTGATGAAGAAGGAGAAAGCTGGGGAGGCTGTGAGAGACCTGCAAGTAAAGAGAAGCGGCTACAGTTGCATGAGACATGCTTTGGCATTCATGTCGTTTATTCCCACTCTCTGCTGGTCAGAGATTGGGGTTGTGACAGTAGAGACCTCTTTACTCTCTGCTTGGAAGTACCTATACTGGGACCCGAAACCCTGAAGTATATAGCATTGATTTACCAAAAGTGGGTCTTGGCTAACATTGCCACTCAAACCTAATACTATCATAACCAAAGCAATGGAATTTTAAGAGCCATTGTGGTAAATAGATAAAACTAAATAGGACTTTTAAAAACTTCAGTGGCAACTCATTAATGTTTTCCATTATAGCAGTATAATGACTGCAATTGTTTCATTTATCAGTTCTTCATTAGATATTTTGGATAATGTATATAAAAAAATAAAAAAACTGCATGCCTTCACCCAGAATTCAAACATTTGGGGCATGGATGTGGAAAGATTAGTACTTGGAAGCCTGACTGAGCTTCACGATGAATTCACGGCAAGCCCCAGTTTCTTAGATTTCCTGCCTCTTAACACCAGGTACAAGGCAGGTAGGTCAGTGAGAAACACTACTTGCTCATCATGTGCACATCTCTGGGTGGGAACCCAAGAACCATAGAAACTACAAAAGAGTGAGGAAGAGAGTCACAGTATGTCCGTAATCTAAGTGCAGGTGTCTATCAAATATAAACACAATTTGATTTCAGACTTTTACAGGTTGAATACAAATTCCTGCTACCTGTCTTTGTCATGGAAGTGGGGGCTGTTACAAGCAACTATTAGTAACTATTTAACACCTGAACACACATGGTCAAGCATTTAGTTTTGTGTGTGTGTGTGTGTGTGTGTGTGTGTGTGTACTCATATGTGAATGTGAACACCTTTTTTTGTGTGAATGTATGTTGCTAAAATGCCTTCCAAATGGGAGATGTAAACAATATCTACCCCTTATTGTAAGCTAAGAAAACAAACCAAGGCTGGATTCCAACAGTGTTCACTCCAGGGAACCAATGAGATAATTGGTCTTCCTTATAGAGTATAGTTGAGGAGCTACTAGCAGGTATGTGGTGATCCTTCTACAGTAGGCAGTACCTATAAAGCTTTTCCCCATGGTTGATGAGGGGTTCACCATAGCTGAATAGATAAGAGTGTCCTTACCTCCCTTCTCTGGCCTATATATGCAAAGTCCTCCCTGAGGCTATATGAAATTAAGATAGAGTTAAATACAACAGATAGTAGTGAATGGTAAAATACTCCTATGAGGGTCTGGTGACTCTCCACATTCCTCCTTGAGAGATTATGAACAGTAAGCAAGATAAAGGTGATTGTCATAGGGCTTTATTGCAGCAAAAGATACTATGGCCAAGGCAACTCTTAAAAAAAAAGCAAACATTTAACTGTGGTTAGCTTACCAATTTTGGAGGTTTAGTCCATTATCATCATGATGGGAAGAATGGCAGTGTCTATGTGTATGTGGGGCTGGAGGAGCCTACATTTTGATCTGAAGGCAGCCAGGAGGAGAATGAGGAGAATGCCTTGCACTGTAAAGAAGTGGAGTATATACAGCCTCAAAGCCCCATCTCCAGAGTGACACAGTCGCTAACAAGGCCACAACTCCAAGTTGTGCCACTCCTAGGGCAAAACATATTCAAGTACATGAGTTTATGGGGATCATACCTATTCAAACCACCAAGTGATATAATCATTCTGCAATGGGTCACAGAAGACCTTCCCAAGATTGTAGTTGCTAGGCTCAGAAGATAGTCACTTATAGCAGTGAAAATGCTAGAAGTTGTCACTGTCTTCTTCAAAGACTATCTTACACTTTTGAATCAATGTCTTTCATTGGACTGCTGGCAAGTAAGGCTAAGAGACCTAAATACCATGCATAATTTTTACATGAGTGTAGGGAATACATCAGGCCCTGTTCACACAGTAAGCTCTTTATCCACTAAGTCATGTCCCCAATTCAATCAGTGCAGCTTTTAACATAATAAGCGATAATCATTAATTTTCTTCAGTAATATTATATATGACATTTTTCTTGTTAAGAAATGGACTGGATAAAATATAGAAAACAAAATTTGACTAGATGCATGTGTTCTATTTCCTACCAATTTAGTGTCAGTGCTGCAGATCAGAGGCACTGAAACTTGGAAGCTATGATTGTTAGCATGCTGGAAGGGTCCATTAAAGTTAACCTAGAAAGGTGTTGATATTAATTCCCAAGGCAAGATCCTCAATAAACGCAGTCATCTAGAATCTGACCACATATTCAGATGTTAGGGTTGGTTTCTGAGTGCTCAGAAATGGAACTATAAAAATTTATAAGTCTTTAGTAATGTGTAGAAAATCCTATCTCAAGTAGGCAATTAAATGTGAAATTAGTCAATATATCAGAATCTTTGGAGAGGAACTCTGCACTGTAAGAATTCAAACAAAGTGCTAGAATGATAAAGTTTGCCTGTTCTAGTTGGTGTAGGCATAAGCTCCCACTAAACTGTCTTCTATCTTAGATTCATGTGCTATTTACACAAAAATCACTAACACCTATATGTCTGATCCTTAGCTACATTTGAGAGTTCTGCAGTGCAAGAGATTTCTATTTTAATCCCTGTGCATACACATATATCCAAAATGATGAATAAACTCTAGTTAACTGAGTACATGCTAACTCAGTATTACATAACCATAAAGGAACTATCTTTCTTCAACAGCCATGTCTTCACAGTCGGCTGCTGCTATCTTTAGCCTCAGCACTTGGACGCAAAGACAAGTTGAGCATTGTGAGTATGTGGACAGCCTGATCTACATCGAGAGTTCTCCTCCAGCCAGGACTACACAGTGTAACTTGCCATCAAAAGGAGACAGAGAAAGCAGCCTGGACAACCACCAGGAGCTCAGGAGCTGTCACTGCCCATTTTAACTGTGTGCAACAGGCTGTTTTGATTGCTTTATTTCCCCTACTATTGTGAAGGCTGCAAAAGCCATAAGGAGCAGGGTCAAGGTCAAAGGGTAAGCAGAAAGGTGCGATAAAATTGTATACTGGTGAAAGTCAATAGTAAATATAGGTCATGTAGGAATGTATGAACATTCTTTCATAGAAACATGAATTCAAAGTTAAGTAGTAAAACTTAAATAAAATGGTGCTTGAATGCATGAGAACCGGAATCACTCCCAGGTATTTCCATTAGCTTTCAGCATCCTTTGCTTGTCTCTCTCTTGTCTATTTCAGGGTCCTGATCAATAGAAGTCACCTCCTTTAACTAAATAGTCCCCACAAAGTGACAAAAAAGTCACTGGGATTATTATTTATTTTTTAATATAAGAGAGCCAGTGCTGTCTACAAGTGGTATAATTAATTAGGATTAATTTCATGTGCAAATTTTGTCATTGTGGCTGCTGATAGAGCGATATATCAAAGAGACATCGACACTGTAAAATCAATAGCAACATCACCTTGATTACTGTTCCAGTGTGCATCACCTGTAGCATCCATCCGTCATGGTTAGTAGCAGACATCATAGAAAACAAATATAATTTGCTTTTTCTTATTGGCATTTTTCAAGATGAGAGATAATATGTATTCAGGAGACCAGCCATGAACTAAAAGAAACAAGTCTCCAAGGGAAGCTAGGAAGACAGTGAGAGAGCCCTGGGGATGATTGAAAAGAAATTATGACTAGGGAACAGGAGTAATTTTTCACATCGACACGGAAAGAACTGTTTCTGTTTGGGGGATACGGACTTCCCAGGACACTGTCAGACAAGCCAGAAAGCTTTGTTTCTATCAAAGAACTTGTTCTGTGGTACCCACAGGAAAAAGAAATAACATAACTTTATGGTGACAGTATTCATTTAATCCTTATCCTTTTTTCTCTCCTAAATAGCACAAACCTCTCGTGTATCAATTTTGGCCACAGTGGAACGAGTGGAGGGTACACATTCAATTGATTTTATCTTGAGTAGCTCCTTAATGAGACACAGTATAGAAAATTTATAACTATAAAGACTTCCTTCACATCTGTTTTTATATTTTTAATTTGTTCCTCTGGGAGGTCTTCAATTTTACTCTTATGTCAATATTAGGACATTGTCATTGTCAACATTAAGTGGAATGAGGTCTATGCTTGTCATATATGTGAGAAAGTCAATCAGGGCACACTGAAAACATACCGATGTGAACAAATTGTACCGAAGTCATGAGGGCTGAGAAAATCAAGTGCCAAGAGATAGCAAAGGTGTGAAAACCCATAACTGTCAAAACGTTTTCATTGTAAAGGAAAATCATGCTTTATACAATCACAGATCTGGAACAGGTCAAATACAAACAACTTCTGAAAGCAATCGAAGCCCACTGGTAGAGGAGTCTCTGCAGGCATTTCCTAAAGATAATAAAGTAGAAATTTCATTTTCTTGAGTAAAAGTGGGGGTGTGGCATATGCAGTACATATTATTGTCTTGACGCTTGCCTCTCCTTGACCCTTGACCATTAGATAATAAGAAAATCTATAAAGTCAACTTTCCTTCTTTCTTTCTTTCTTTCTTTCTTTCTTTCTTTCTTTCTTTCTCTCTCTCTTTCTTTCTCTCTCTCTTTCTTTCTTTCTTTTCTTCCTTTCTTTTTTTACCTTTTTAAATTTTTTTATTTGTTTATATTTTGAGTGTTATTACCTTATTTCATTCCCCCTCTTCCCAGAAATCCCCTATCCCACTCCCCCCTCCTTCTATGAGGGTGTTCTTCAACCCACCCACTCACTCCCATCTTCCTACCCAACCTCGATTCCCCTACACTGGAGCATCTATCGAGCCTTCATAGGACCAAGGTTCTCTCCTCCCATTGATACTATATATTGGAGCCATTTGTACTCCTTGGTTGGTGGCTTAGTCCCTGGAAGCTCTAGGGGGTCTGATTGGTTGATATTACTGTTCTTCCTATGGGGTTGCAATCCCTTTCAGCTCCTTCAGTCCTTTAACTCCTCCATTGGGGGACCCTGCAGTCAGTACAGTGGTGGCTATGAGCATCCTCCTCTGTAATTTAAAGGCTTTGGCAGGGCCTCTCAGGAAACAGCTATATCAGTCTCCTTTCAGCAAGCATTTCTTAGAATCAATAAATAGTATTGGAATTTGGTGACTCAATGTGTGATAAATTCCCAGATGGGACAGTCTCTGGATGGCCTTTCCTTCAGTCTCTGCTCTGCACTTTTTCTCCATATTTGCTCCTGTGAGTATTTTGTTCCCCTTTCTAAGAAGGATTGAGCACCCACACTTTGGTCTTCCTTCTTTTTGGGCTTCATGTGGGCTGTGAATTGTTTCTTGGGTATAATGTTTGTGAATAGACTCATGCTAACTGGGAAAAGTCACAGTAGTAGTTAGAGAAAGAAACTATATTAAATATATAAATAGAAGCTTAAATTTCCTTAAGTGTTTTTTGCTATAGTCATCCATAATGAAAGATAAACAGCCACGGGAATAACACTGTGTCACCTGCCTTCCCCATCCCGAAATATATGCCGATGGATCTAATAACGTACAAAGAAATTACCATGAATACGTGTCTTTACATGGAGAAGAACAAACTTGGATATAGTCCTTTAAGTATTTTAAAATGGTAGCATTTTGTTTTGAGATTGCATGTGGTTACTCAGTGTGGATTTTCAGCTTTTAGCTACCTTTAATTTAGACTGCATTCAATGGGGATTCAATAAATACCAGCACCCATCACCTGATCTTACTGTTAGCATCATATTAAATGTGATCATTTTATTCTACCTGAATAGGAATCATGGATAACTAAGAAGATCTGGCACTGTTGGACCCAGAGACCTCATGTTGCAAACATCACCATCTGGGGGTCATTGCTTTCAGATTCAGACATGGGACATTTATACCTCTAGGCACTAAAGGCAGAGTCATATGCTTCTTGCCTTTATCCACATATTTCCCTTGCTCTTCAGTTTGTAATCCTCAGCCTCCAATACCAATGCATAGCAGCAGTAGAGGGCATAGGAAGTGATAAGCAATGGTGGGTTGCAGGTGAAAGTGACAGTAATAGGAGGTAGGCAGCAGTGATAATACACTAGTGAGCCTCATGCTCCAGGTAGCAGTGAGCAGCATTCGGCAGAAGTGACAGGGAGCAGACAGAGCTGAGCAGCATTAGATAGCGGTCAGCAACATCAGATAGTACCTTCAAGTGTTTTATCTCCCTTGTGGATTGTGAAACAGCCGACAAAAACAAGCAGGAGCTCTTGGATATAAAACATCAACACCTGTATCTTCAGCAATGGCAGTGTTGGCAGCTCTCAGATCTGGAGTGGCTGAGAACTCCATACTTGTGGAAGATTTGGAAAATCTTCCCATGATCAGACCCACAGCGTCTTTCTTATTTCTCTGTAGCTCTCCTTAACTTCTTCGCCTTGACTCCCTCTACTCTGTACCACTGCTACTGCTTTCCATAACTACTTATTGCACAGTTGCCACCTTCTATCCATTGTGTATTCATCTCAGTCCATTCTACTATAGTACAACTTAAACATGGGCAAACAAAGAACACTTGATAAAACAATTGTAAGACCTGATATTAGAATATGCGGGTCATATGGGGAAGAAACATGTATATTCAGAAAGAATGGGGAGCAAGTATAATATCTTACTCCTTCAGCAAGAGAAGAAGTCTGTCTCTATCATGGAAGACCTTCATGTAAAAGAAAGGCTGGACTTACACTAATCATTGGCAGTTCATCATGGTAACAAACACAACTGTTTCCCTATCATAGGCCTTTTGTTTAGTTAACAAGGTAAGTATCCCTCCACTGCCCTTGTAGAAATGGCTGGAGACTCACGTAACACTCATGGAAACTTGTGTAGTAAATGATTAAGCAAGATATGATAGAAATATACTCCTCATAAATAGTATCTTCAGGAGCCAGGAATGAGTTTCGATAGCAAACAGCCATGATTACCATGGGTCTTCCTCAAGACATCTTCTCAAGTCAGCAGATGCTCACAGGAAGTATCTGGCTGGCTGCCTGTTCAGTTGTCCTTCATTTGAGATAACTGGACACCAGAGTGGGCTGTACCAAACTTCTGTAGATTCTATATTTAAAGGAACGTAGACACCAATGGTTGTGTTTTAATAATGGGTTAATAGATAACACAAAGAGCAATTTTACAGTGTTCAAAATGCATAAGATTCCAGTAACAGTGTCCCAGCGAGAATGGATTTCTCTGGGATTTCTGTCAGTGTTCTACAGAAGAGAACACAAAAGGGTAAAACAAGACACACACTGATGATCAAAGATAAATAACATGATATCTTCAGACTTTTAACTATGTTTAATGAGAGAGACAGGGACACAAAATGATTTTATCTTTCCCATCATCTTTCTAGTCACCTTGTTGGGCAGATTTAGCTAACCCTTCCCTTTAATTATCTGCTTACTCTTTCAAGAATCTTCTACAGCAAAAAATAAATAAATAAAAGTGTTAAACTACCACTATGATTTCCTTTGGTGTTTCAATTTTCAGGCATATATCACTAAGTGGCATGGGTCTCTTCTGTTCAAAAGATGGGGTGTGTTTGCCCTTATGAAGCCCCATGATCTTAAAAGTCTTTATCTTTTTATATCAGTTTTGGAAGTATGAGAGACCAAAGGCCACAATTATCTTGTGTACTATACTATTTTTTTAAGTAGGAGGTTTGCTTTTAATTATCTTAAGGTCAGGAGAAATTGTCTTAAGAGGCTCTGAGCCTACAGGGCAGAACATATAGAATATTCCTCATGCTTCCAGCACTTTCCACCTGTGTTCTCTGCAATGCCCTGAGGTAGACTTTTATAGGAAGTTCTGCACAGTGAGCACCTTAAGGAAACAGTAAATCTACCAAAATTAGCTATTTCACTGTTTGTCAAATCTCTTGATGTTTAAACCCAAACTTAAGCTTGTGAAGATATTCCTGTTAATTATGACCCAGGAGCTCCTTAACCTAGGGGCAGAAAAGCAGGGAAGAATGTTTTGGGCAAAATAATCCCAAATGCTATAGTTATCTGTCTTGATTTCTCTATTTCTCAATATTGTAGTCTGCATATTTCTTAATACTTCATGGGTTTTGATGATTTGAGTGATTTTCAGGAAAATATAACAATAAAATCTGAAACAGATTTTAAAATTCTAAGTAAAATGTTTCCCAAGTGCTTCTAAATATAATCCCAAAAGAAAATATAAAACAGATTATATTTATTCCATTAATACCAACACAATTTAGCATACAAAATCTGGCAAATAAAATTCACCAAATTTAATGTTAAACAAATGAAAGAAGTCCTTTCTGTTATTCTAACTATTTTCAGAAATATATTTGAAAAATGTATTAGTTTTAGCTTAAAATAAAGAATATACCGAACACTTTCAGTTGTAACAGGTCGTTGAAGATAAAAGCAGCAGAAACTGAATAAGCCCAGAGCATGTTTGTGCTGGTGTGTAAAATAACAGAAGAGTGTCTATAACAAAACATCCACATAAAAGTGTACTATAGATCCAAGCTAACATAAAGGAATCCAAGCCAGAAAAGATGAGCGAAGTAAAATATAATATAGATAAT
>LR754350.1:23164-40324 GCA_902729485.2 Mus minutoides | reverse complement strand
AACACATCAAAACGATCATCCATCATGACCAAGTGGGCTTCATCCCAGGAATGCAGGGATGGTTCAATATACGGAAATCCATCAACGTAATACACTATATAAACAAACTCAAAGATAAAAACCACATGATCATCTCCTTAGATGCTGAGAAAGCATTTGACAAAATCCAACACCCATTCATGATAAAGGTCTTGGAAAGTACTTTTATTCTTTATTGGATAATTTATTTCCATTTAAATGTTATCCCCTTTCTCAGTTTCCCTTCAGAAACCACGTATAACATCTCCCCTCAGTCTGCTTCTATGACGGTTGTTCCCCCAACCCTCCCCCGCAAAGGCTCCTTCCTGCCCTGGCATTCCATTACACTGCGACATCAAGCCTTCACAGGACCAAGGGTATCTCCTCCCATTGATGCCAGACAAGGCTATCCTCTACTAAATAAGCAGCGGGAGCCATGGGTCCCTCCATGTGTACTCTTTGGTTGGTGGTTTAGTCCCTGAGAGCTCTAAGGTATCTGGTTGGTTGATATTGTTGTTCCTCCTATGGGGTTGCAAACCCCTTCAGCTTCTTCATTCCTTTCACCACCTCCTCCATTGGGGACCATGTGCCCAGTCCAATAGTTGGCTGCAAGAATCTACCTCTGTATTTGTCAGGCTCTGGCAGGTCCTCTCGGGAGACAGCTATATCAGGCTCCTGTCAAAAAGTACTTCTTGGCATCAGTAATAATATCTGGGTTTGGCAACTGTATATAAGATGGATCCCCAGGTGGGTCAGTCTCTGGATGGCCTGTCCTTCAGTTTCTGCTCCATACTTTGTCTCCTTATGTCATCCTGTGAGAATTTTGTTCCCCCTTATACGATGGACTGAAACATCCACACTTTGGTCTGCCTTCTTCTTGAGCTTCATGTGGTCTGTAAATTGTATCTTGGGTATTCTGAACTTTTGGGTTAATATTCACTTATCAGTAAGTGCACATCGTGTGTGTTCTTTTGTGAATCAGTTACCTCACTCAGGTTGATATTTTCTAGTTCCATTCATTTACCTAAGAATTTGATGAAGTCATTGTTATTAATAACTGAATAGTACTCCACAGTGTAAATGTACCACATTTTCTGTATACTATTCCTCTGTTAAAGGACATCGGGTTCTTTCCAGCTTCTGGCTATTATAAATAAGTCTGCTATGAATATAGTGGAGCATGTGTCTTTATATGTTGGAACATCTTTTGAGTATATTCATGGGAGTGGTATAGCTTGATCCTCAGGTAGTGCTATGTCCAAATTTCTGAGGAATGACCAGACTGATTTCCAGATTACCAGCCTATAATCCCACCAACAATGGAGGATTGTTCCTATTTCTCCGCATCCTCGCCAGCATCTGCTGTCACCTGAGTTTTTGAGGTGGAATATCAAGGCTGTTTTGATTTGCATTTCCCTGATGACTAAGAATGTTGAATACTTTTTGATTCTCCTTGGCCATTCGATATTCCTCAGTTGAGAATTCTTTGTTTAGTTCTATGCCCCATTTTTTTTTGGGGGGGGGGGCGTTCAAGACAGGGTTTCTCTGTATAGCCCTGGCTGTCCTGGAACTCGCTTTTGTAGACCAGGCTGGCCTCAAACTCAGAAACCCGCCTGCCTCTGCCTCCCAAGTGCTGGGATTAAAGGCATGCACCACCACTGCCCAGGTGTGCCCCATTTTTTAATAGGTTTCTCTGGAGTCTAACATATTGAATTCTTTGTATATATTAGATATTAGCCCTCTTGTACTTATGATTGATAAAGATCTTTTTCTAATCTGTTGTTTGTCATTTTGTCCTACTTACAAAAGCTTCTCAATTCTATGAGGTCCCATTTGTTGATTCTTGGTCTTAGAGTGGGTAGGTGGGGGCACATGCTCATACAGTCAGGTTGTAGGAGTAGGGGGATGGGATAGCAGATTATTGGAGGGGAAACAAGGAAAGGGGATAACATTTGAAATGTAAATAAAGAAAGTATCTAATAAAAATTTTTTAAGAAAAACCAACCAAACAAACAAACAACAAAACAACAACAACAACAACAACAGATCAATCTGCATTCTTCTACCTGTTGGCTACCAGTTGAACCAGCACCATTTGTTGAAAACACTGTCTTTTTTCCACTGGATGGTTTTAGGTCTTTGTGTAAGATCAAGTGATCATAGCTGTGTGGGTTCATTTCTGGGTCTTCAATTTTATTCCATTGATCTACCTGCCTGTCCTTATACCAATACCATGCAGTTTTTTATCACTATTGCTCAATAGTATAACTTGAGGTCAGGTATGGTGATTACCCCAGAAGTTCTTTTATTGTTGAAAATACTTGTCGATATCCTGAATTTTTTGTTATTCCAAATGAATTTGCAATTTCCCCTTTCTACCTCTAGGAAGAATTGAGCTTGAATTTTGATGAAGATTGCACTGAATCTGAAAATTACGTTCTGCAAGATTGCCATTTTTACTCTATTAATCCTTTAAGCTGCCTCTCCGCCCAGATGCTTGACAAGCTTACACCATTAACTTAGTGTTCCTATTAGTTCTGGAATCAGTCTTCTGTCTGCTGATGCAACAGCTATTCTTACTTTTTCATATGCTTGTTAGCCTTTGCCTAGATCACTGCTGAGTTCTGATAAGCATCCAATCCCAAGAACCTTCCTCATTTTTCCATTCTCAGGCAATTAAAGTATAGAGCCATCTTTGGTTTTAATTTTCTCACATGCTCCATCTGTTGACTTAGCCTAGTAGTGGTCAAACTCAGAGTTTGTGCATCTTGGCATCTTATCATGTTCAAAGTCACTCTATACTTGCCTCAGTCCACTTCTTCACCTCCCATTGCACACCAAGCTGGCCTGGAAGGAGAGAAACTTAGCTGGATGCTGATGGAATTTTAGTCAGTAGTATGCATACTCAATACTGCAACTGTCCTTTTGTATGTATGTTTATAATTACCATCCACTACAATCTATGACAGACTCATTTACCTCTTTCCCTTCTTATTTAAGCATCAGAAAATGGCTTCACCAGGGCAGTTGATTTGCCCCTACTCTTGTCTTCTTCCTTCCCATCCCTTGCTCTGTCTCTCTTCCTTCATAATAAAAGTGCCTAGCACATAAAATATGATCAGCCCCTAAAAATTCTTAATAAAAAATAACACTGAACATTAAAGCCCTCTGTGATTCTACCTTAGTATAAATATGGCAGTTCTTGTTTGTTTCCTTTATCACTCATGGTTTGACTTAAGCCTTTGACCTGAAAGAACATCCTCCCTAAGACTTGCTAGGTTTCAGTTTCATTTCTCACTAGCCAAAATCCATTCTCATATCTTTCTATTATTTAATTCAGAATATTATTGAATTCATCATATCTTGGTTTTTGAGGTAGAGAGATTTCTCTTACCAGTGCTTAGTTTCCCACATGGACAAATCTTGGTGTTTGTGAGCATGAAAGTATTCACCTCCTGTATATCATTGTAAAGCTGAGTAGACAGGATGGTTACCCAGACAAAACCTACTGCTGCAGACATGGCCTGTGAAGTGATTGTGGAACAAATACAGCAAGAATGTAAGGAAGCACAATTTCATGAAAGTTTAGTATCAGCTCTTCTACAATCTGTCCATCAATTCCAACAGATGTTTTGTTATAGTGAATTAATATACTTTGGCAAAAGAGAGACAGAGTCTGCTGTTGGTGAAATACTCAAGTTTAATTAATGGTACATTAAATAACTAAATTAACTCAATCAAAATCACCAGAAATTTCAAAAAGGTGCAACAAGGCAACCCATTCTCTTCAAGCTTATGTGTACACTGTATACATTTCAGAGAAGAAAATATCCTGTTAGCTGTAGTATGGAGTCGAGTTGTTAAAATCGTCATTAGTAAGTATAGGTCAGGAGATTTCAATCATTCTGTTGTATATTTTAGAGAAAAGGCAAGTGTGCATACTTTCACACACCAGGCTGAAGCTCCATGAGTGCCCATGATTTTTTAGCAAGCACACGTGGGAGAAGACTGGAGTAATGAACTTAGGTTCCTCTGAGTTCACAGTGCACACTAATCTCTTTGTTCTTTTGTTGACAACCAGTTGAAATGGCTTTCTTCACATATTCAACTTACTTCCAGTCTGCTCCTATAATCTAACTCTAGGACTCATTATAAAAATTTTTGTGAACCTTTCACATAATATCCAGCCCATGATATTCACCATCAGCCTCCTGCAGCAGCTTAACATACTGTACTCAGCATTTAATCAATTGCTGACTTATATGGTAGTGTGGATGCTAGTTGTTTTAGTTAATGTCATGATTTTAATAGCTATACTTCCTTTCACCTTCCATATGTTTTGAGCTTTTTTATGTCCACAAAGCTTCTCTGATATTGTAAAAATATTCCAGCATGCTGACTCTTTGCAAGATGTGCATTCCTTTTTTTAAACTTTCTCTTTAATAAAATAATTAAAAATTCTGTGTCCACGGTTTGATGCCAAACTCAGAAAATACTCACTCAAGCAGCTTGAAATCAATTTCTTCATGCTTTGGGTGTTTGAGCTCCTGACAAGTTTCAAAAGCGAGGTTAAATATAGTTGTTGGAGATGTAGAGGTGGAATTTGCAAATAGAATGCTTGTATCATATGACTCGCCAAAACAGATGACATGAGTCAGCAGGGGATAAATGAGATTCCAAGTCAGCAGATCGCTGCGTTTCCACATTTGTTCTGTCTCTGTGTTAGCAACATGAACAACATCCAATTTATTTTCTCAACATTGTGCGAAGGCATCAAACACACATTTCAGCATTCTCTGTTTCTATCTGTGTTCACATCTGAACCTGGAACCATTCCATCCCTTATTGCATTTCTTCTGCATCCATTCAGCGCGGGGATTTCAGGGTGAGCAAAGAGCTCTCAGAACAGAAGCTGCAATATGTTGCTCTTAGCAATTCAACATATTCATTTGCTGGAACCTTCATCCTTTTGCATTTATTTTCCCACCAACATGTGCATATACATCAACACTTTTGCATAAAATATTCCAAGAGCAAGTACGTAGGGATACTTTTTTTTCTCCTATGAACGCTGTACAGTTGCCAATGTCCCCCCCCCCCAAGTTGATCCAATTCTTTCAGTGTTAATAAAGTACAGCCAAGGGTGGGGTGTTTTAAGCTTGGGGTGCTTGGAAGGAAATGTGTGCTCTTCATTCATGTCCCCACTGTCAGGCTGAGGGGCAAATCAAATTGACCTGTCAAAGAAGAGTTCTTTGTGATTGAATTATTCCATTTCAACCCAAAAAGTGTATTTTCTTTCTGAAATACATTTTTTTTTTTTTGCTTTTTAAAAGATTCCAGGGGGTTCACTCAGAGCTGAATTCATTTTCTAGTGAAAACTTATCTTTGCTATCATATGACTAGAGTGTAATAAAGCAATAACCCATGTGCCAAAGGGTGCAAGAAATTTAACACCATGCTTTTAGAAGTTCAGTGATCTGGCCAGTTTGAGCAAAGCCATATTTAAGTTAGTAGGGAGTGCACAAAAACCAAAAAACTGCACTCTTAAAATCTTTTGTCTCTCTTGCCCACAAAAGTACCTCTCCTTGCACTTGTTTCTTTGCAGTAAGCTCAGCTAACCACTGAACTCCTTTTTCCCTTGGTCCATTACAGCGAATCTCTGCTCTTCCTGGTCCAAGGCCAAAGCTTTCCACTTTCCTACTTAATTTGCAGTCTCACCTATTTTCATTGTCATATCTCTTATCTAAGATTCATGTACAAGGTTACTGGCAATTTAGCAGTGTTTATGGGCTTTCATTTACTCTCTGAAGCTACTCTTTCTGACCATAGTTGTGGGGGGAAAGCAAAAGTGTTTGGATATTTTGCATTTGTTTGTAATTAGAATGGTGTCTGATTTCTCCAAAACTTCATTGTTTAATGAATGGTTAATATGGGGAAAATTCCCATTAAGTTGGGATATTTGAATACTTGGTTCCTAATTGATGTTACTGTTTTACAGAAGGTTATAAGAGATGTGGCCTTTCTGAACAAATGGCATTCAGGTCGATTATGGTATTTGTATCCTACCTCCAATTCCTTTTCTACTGGCATAGAAGATGGCAGACTCTTGAAAACTAGCAACAATTATTTATGTTATTATTTATAAGTGCAGGAAAATTTGATAGATAGATTTATCATTGGCAAAAAAACCCACGTCTCAAACTATGGAATGAATCTCTAAAATTCAACCTGGTGAAATGTAACCTATAAGATTGCAGGATTACAGGTACGTTTCCCTTATATTATTGGAAACCTGCCCTCTATGAATTTTAGTTTCTTCCCAAATGGATGTGAAACAACTTGAGTTTTATAGCTCTTTGGTTTTCTAATAAGCTTTAAGGTAATGTTTATTTCAATAACGGGAGAAAATCAAATATTTCAATATATTTCTAATTTGCATTTGCTCTTTGGGGTATCTTCTTCAATCTGATAAATAAAAGAACTTCAAGCTGATAAAAAAAAACTTCACTATAGCAGTAATTGTGGTGTTGGAGAGATTACTGAGCAGCTAAGAGCACATGCTGCTCTTCTAGTAAAGTAGTGAGAGTCTATCTCTTTAAGTTCCATGACCTCACTAGCCCCAGATAGTTGGCCAGGTTTCTACTAGCCAGCACTGGCTCAATCCTATTGAGTGGGCCTGAAACACAATTAGACAGCTGCTGGTGTAAGTCAAAATCCGAGTGCCACTTTGCACCTTTATGAGTTTCTTGCTGTGTGGGTCAGTGTTGTGGTTCATAGGCATCACACCTGGAGAGGACTATTGAATTTTTCTTCACCTGGCAGCTTACCTAGTACTTTCTGGTACTTTGAAAGGTATAGCACAGGAGAGAATCATTAATCTTAGATATAACTTGAATCATCCAAATCCCTATGCTAACTAGGCAATGATGTCAGCAATAGGGACTTAATGTTCAACCATTGAGAGGCATCCAAAGGCTACAATAGTCTATATTGTTTGAGAGTCACATCGACTATCCTGACTAAGTTGAATATAGGTTTCTCATGCCTTATAACTACAGACAAGAATAGTGCTCATCTCTTTTCAAAGAAGCTTCTCTTTATGGCAAATGGAAACCATCACAGAGACCCACAAACACTGCCCAATGGATAGATCAATATATCCTGAGAGTCAAACCAGCCCCAGTGAATGTATCTTCAACACAACTCCTCATCTGAGCTTCAGAAAACATAGCAGAAGAGAGGAGACAGTAAGATATGAGACTCAGAAGACTAGAAAGAATTTTGTGAGACTGTGGTCCTATAAACGACTACTAAATAAGATCTGAACATTTATAATATGAACAGACATGCTAATGTTGAAGAGGAAAAAAAAAATCTCACATATTCCCACCTATAGCTAACTATAGGTAACTAATGAAATCTGAAAGAGTGAGAGTTAATCTCTCCAAGTGGAGAAATGGACTAATCAGGTTATATTTATATATTATGCTGTGTGTGTGTGTGTGTGTGTGTGTGTGTGTGTGTGTGTGTGTGTGTGTGTGTTGGTATTGAGAAGTTCATATGCCCCAGTACAGGAGAATGTCTGAGCCAGGAAACAGGATTGGGTAGGTTGGGGGGCAGGGCGGGGGGAGGGTATAGGGGACTTTGGGAATAGCATTTGAAATGTAAATGAAGAAAATATCTAATAAAAAATACATTAAAACAATAATAATTAAAGAGAAAGAGGCTATCAATTTGAGAGGAAGATGAAGGAAATATGGAATGGTTAGAGGAAAGGGACATGGGAGAAATGGAAGAGGGAAGTGATGTAATTATCTTTTATTTTAAAATGTATTCAATTAAATAAATTAAAAACTAATTAAACTAAATTAAAATATAACATTATAATATAAAAAGCACAAGCTGTTCTTGAAGAGGACATGAGTTTAGTTCCATTCAATTTTTAACTGTAGGTCCAAAAAAGGCAATGCCTAACTCTGGCCTCCAGGGCCACATCACTTTAATGTACAATGACCATTGTCCATCACCCTCATACAAATAATAAAATATAAAATTATTATTTTCATACTGATCTCAATGTTTCTTTTCAAAGAAGGAAAACAAGGCAAGGTTAGTACCACTAACACTTGTGTTCAGCCTTGTTTTGAAGAGGATAAGGATGCTTCAAACCCACTTGGGAGGGAGAAGAAAACAATCACAAGAGGTAGAGGGAGAGGTGGGAGAAGGGCAGGGGAGGAGAAAAGAAGAACATGATCAGGTATTGGGGAGACAGGAGAGAAGCCCTGATGGCTATCAGAATGAATGTAAATATGCAACCTTAAGGGGTACGAGGTGGGGGAGATCCTCTAAAATGAACCAGAGTCATGGGAGGTGATAGACTCTAAGGACTCAAAGGGAAGGACCTTAGATGAAATGCAGAGCAGTGTGGAGAGGGAACTTGTAAAATCCACTTCCAGTAGAAAGACACGGCATCAAGTAGAGGGATGGGGTTGCTATCCCACAGTCAAAAAATCTGACCCAGAATTGATTCTGTCTAAAGGAACTGCAGGACCAAGGGCATCTCATCTCATTGATGGCTGACTAGGCCATCCTCTGCTACATATGCCCCAGTACAGGGGAAAGTCAGGGCCAGGAAGCAGAGGTGGGTGGGTTGGGAAGTAGGGCTGGGGGAGGGTATAGGGGACTTTTGAAGAGGAAACTAGGAAAGGGGATAGCATTTGAAATGTAAATGAAGAAAATATATAATAAAAAAGGAGAGCCAAATTACATTTTAACAAAGAAAAAAATGAAAACAAAAACAAAAAAACAAAAACAAAACAACAAAGAAAAACCTAGAAGCAAGTTAAGTAAACTGACCTTGAGAACATCCAGGTGATTATCATTCTAATGAAATGATTATTTCTTTGGATTTTAACTTCAAATATTGTGAGCTCTTGTTCTTTAGACAGGTTTTTAATTCCTATAAAATAGAGATACTATATAATATCTCTTGGAATTGCTAAAGGAGTTAAATATTATGAAAAAAACTTAGACACATTGTGAATTAATTTGCTGTTACTTTTTAAAAAGCAAGCAAACAAACAAAATCATCCCCTTTGCTCCTGTAGGTGAAGTTAGGACATCAGCCAATCTCTGAGCAGATAGAGTTGTAGTCCTGGTCGAATGGAAGGCTGGGAGATACAATCATCTCAAATACCACGCATATTCCCAAATAATGCTGATGGTGAATAAACTCATTATCTGAGGGGGTAGGGGGAAGAACTGCAGGGAGAAAAATGGAGAAAAGATTGAGTGAAAGGAGGTCCAGTGACCAGCCCAACTAGGGATCAATCTCAAGGGGCGGTATCTCAGGCCTGGCACAATTACTGATGCTATGGTATGCTTACAGACAGGAACCTAACATGGCTGTCCTTCAAGAGGCCCAACAAGCAGTTGACTGAGACAGATGAAAATATATATGCCCAACCAAAGGACTGAATTTGGGGGCCCTGTTGGTTGAATTAGGGAAAGGCTAGAAGTATTTGAGGAGGGCAACCCCATAGGAAGACCAGCAGTGTCATCTTACCAGGATCCCCAAGATCTCTCAGACACTGAGCCATCAACCAGGCAGCATGCACTAGCTGATATGAGGCCCCTGACACATATACAGCAGAGGACTGCCTGGTCTGGCCTCAGCAAGAGAAAATGAACCAAGTGCTTGATAGACTTGAGGCCCCAGGGAATGGGGCAGCTCGGTGGGGTAGGAGTACTAGGGGGACATCCTCTTGGAAATAAAACAGAAAAATAATATTACCCCACCCCCCTCAAAAAAGAATAAAAGAACAAGGAAGGACAAGGTGAGGATAGTACCACTAATACTTGCGTTCAGCTTTGTTTTAAAGATTATGAACTTTGAGGGGGATTGCAGTGGAAGAGTTGGAGGAGTAGGAGGGATAGATATGACCAAACTGCACTGTATTCATGCATGGAATTCTACAAAAAAAATAGCTGAATGGTGAAATTATTTTAATAAATACTTTGGTTTACCGAACTACTTTTAAAAACAGCAAAGAAGAAGGAAAGAACTAAAGCCATAAATGCCTGAAAGAACTACAGCTATCTCCAAGGAATGTATGTAATTATCCCAAGTCAAAATCCAGCAAGGACCCAGTGATGTCATTGGTTTAAAATCTCTTTTCTATGATCTTTATGCAAATAGTATTTTGTTACTTAAAGCAGGAAGAAGAAAAGGAAAAGGTAGAGGTCAAAGAAATGGGACTCCGATCTCACGTTGAATGTAAACATAAAAGAATTTTTATCTGGCCAAAACATTTGTCTGCTTCAGGGCTATACAAACTTAAAATTTGTCAGTGAATTTAGAGAAAATCAAATTATTTTACATGTATTAATTTTTCTAAAAGAAAATTTTCAGACATTTTTTTCAGAAGCTATTTTTAAAATGTATTTTTAGAAATGTATTTATTAATTCTTACTTTACTGTTGTTTACCATACATTTAAAAGAGACAAATGAATGCATACAAGAAAAATGAATGGGGACAGGTAGGATGACTTAGATAATCTTTGTTCACAGGCCTGAAAATCTGAGTTCATTACTGTTGGGAACAAGGAACAAACATATAAGAATTGGGTTCTGACCTTCACACCTGTGCCTATAGCCATGTATATACACATAAAAAAATTATCTGTATATTCAACATACTGCAAATTATATGCAAGTTCATTTGAGAAGTCTTCAATATGGGAAACTTTAATTATTGACCTCTGACATTTTTCTTTATTATATTAATGTTACTAGGCTTATTGCTACAAGTTAAAAAAATAGGTATATGGGGAGACTGGTAATCAATCAATTGTTCTGTTTGTTTTCTTTTTGACATTAAGCACATTTTCTTGTGTATTTGGTAAGTACAAACATAGTAAATAACAAGTCTTAAATGACTGGATATATACAATTATTCTAATATACCTGGTATCTTTGGACATTCATTTTGGATGATAACAAAATAAAAATCGAAACTTCCAATAAGAATGGTTTGAATCTTTATGATCCTACTCTGAAGTTGTAGTACTAGGATGTTAACTATCCTCACAATATTCTTTCATGAGATTTTATATGGTTTGGAATATTCTCTGAATTGTATTTTAAAACATACTAAAGGATCCATTAATCACGCAGAAGTGAAAATATCCCTTCCTGCACCTGGCTGAACATTGGTCCAGATTGTGTCTGAGTTCTAGCTACTTTGATGTGAGCACTGGTATGACTCTGACACTCTACACACACTTGAAGTTCTGTCATCTTTAGAAAGTCTACAATTTCCTTGTTTTTTGTTTTTTGTTTTTTTAACAATGAACCATTTCTTTTCATAACTGGACATCATCTCTCCCACATGTAAATTTACCTTATTATGCTTGAGAAGGGGGAGAAAAGGGGAGGTGGATCTTTCAAAATGAAATTTAAGAGAAAGATTCTAGATAGGGTTTTGTACAAGGGTTACTACTAATTTTTTGAAAGAAGTTCAGTATGAACACACCAACACTCTGATTCTGGAAGTGGTTGCCTGAAAACCTATTATCTTAGATAAACAAATGGTCTTAGGATTTCACTCATAGACAAAGATGAGAAATTCAGATTGATGAAGCAGAAACCGGAAAGGAAAGGTCTAAAGCAAACAATGGTTGTGAGAATCTGCTGATTGATTCAGTCAGGTTACTACAGTTTCAGGCATAGGGAAAATGCTGGAGAGTTTGTTACTCTTCTTATTGTTGCTGTTGTTGGTTTCTTGTCTTTTCTTTTTTTGTTTTCTTTTCTCTTTTTCTCTTTTCTAAACCACTCAAGTTTTTGATCTTTTTAAGTTGATTTGGCCAAGCTGTGTTGACTCTATGTTTACACTGCCTCTCTAGATAGCAGGGAATGGTGTTTTCTGTATAGGGAGGGATAGCGATTATTGCAGGCCATGTGATGTCTTTCACAACTATTCCGTTTTATGAAAGAGCAGGTGCAGAAAGGGCATGAATGAATAAGTGGAGCTGAGTTCTAAGCTGAGTTGGTGGCAAGGTGTGCTGTTGCTGGCTCCTAGACTGCATGGAACACAAGTACCATCAGAGCTATGTCAATCTCTGCCTAAGCATCACTCATGTGTATTTCTATAAATGAATCAGCACAGTTCAAGCTTTCACATACGGAGAGCCAATTGTGATGGAGGTTGCAAAGGCTCATACTCTCCAGGCAAAAGGAAAGCAGTGTCACTATGGGACTTCATGTTCTCTACCATGGAGGGAAGGGCTACAGTGTTTATAAAAATAGACAGGAACAGTAGCAGGGGATCCCAGTTCTGTGTTCAAAGAGAATCAAGGGAATATTTGAAAAAGCAAGCAAGGACAAAAATACAGTGACTGCTGAAATAAAGTTTCATTCTTGACAGCAAAACCTCTTTGTACAAGGCAAGTGTTAAGATTATCAAATATCCACCATCTCCTTAAAAACCTACATATCTCATCTTATCCAAATTTTTCTTCAAGAATGTCAGCACTCAAGACTTCATGTGCAATTTACTTTATTTTTCTAGTTTTTTCCCTGTACTCTAAGTAGGAACGTTTAAGATTAAGACACACATTGTGGTGATCATGAGGGAAGAAGTGTCGCTGAATAGCTTCTTCCCTCCTATCAACCTTCTCCAATTTCTTTGTTTGGTCTTTACAAGATCCTGTTCATTGCAGTGGTACATCCCTGAAGAGTAAGTCGTTGAAGGTGTGCATTCTACTCAATCTTAAAATCCTTTTTACAGTATAGTTTGATTACGTTTTCAATATACACAATCCATTCATAAAACCAAAAGCAACACCCTATCAAGGGTCTAGTCTTTGGAAAATATACTAGAAGTCAACTATGGTTTGTCAGAGCTCTGCTGGGAGGCATCCAGTCCAAAGAAGAGCATGTTATAGACAAAGCCAAGGAGGAAATTCGAGATCTCTGGATATTTAGGTTGGCAGGAATCACTGAGAAAAGGAGGAGAGGACCCTCAGTGTGCTCCAGTGTATGAGGTGCAACAGAGATGGTATTCCTCGTTCCTGAGCAAAACTGCTTCTGCTGTGGATTAAAAATTGCTCACTCAGCCGTTGCTTTGTTTCTGTCTTTGTAGCGCTCTTGACACCATGCTGCAGAAGAGATAAATTAAAATGGTTTCTGCTTAATCCCCTCAGAGAGGTTTGATGTGCATGGGCTAGAGTATTTTAGTTGAGCAGGCTTAAAACATTATGCTTTTTAAAGCCTAATAGGTGTGTTGGTGTAATCAATCCTAATATGTAACATTTGGGATATATGCGCATGCCTCCCAGGTCCCATTTATGTAATAAGAGGAAGAAGCAATGACTCGTTGTTGGTCTGTATCAGACCATGAAGAAGAGATGCTTAACAATCAAAAAAAGGCACACTCTTTCTCAGCCAGAGGAGCTTCACAACTCTTGCCTGGAGGTAGAAAGGACAGAAAGTTTCTAAAGTCAAGAACTCAGGTTACTCATAGATTTGGACAAAAAGCAAACTGTGGGGAAGAGTGGCTACAGTAGGTGCTCCTTGAAGACACAACCTTTTGCAGGCAATGACACCAAGTATTTCAAGAGCCTTCAAATTCTTTAGTTTTCTTGATTAATTTTAATTGAAGTTCTTATCCTGAAATAATTAAATAACTATGCTTAGATATTTGTCACTCTCCCATGATGACATCATCATTCTAATATAACATCTTTAAAAAATGAGAAAGAGGCCTTTGAACAGGAAACAAAATACCCATGAAAGGAGTTACAGAGACAAAGTTTAGAGCTAAGATGAAAGGATGAACCATACAGAGACTACCCCACCAGGGGAGATCCATCCCATAATCAGTCACTAAATTCAGACACTATTGCATAGGACATCAAGTGTCTACTTAAGGGACCCTGATATAGCTGTCTCATACAGACATGGATGCTCACAGTCATCTATATGATGGAACACAGGGCCCACAATGGAGAAGCTAGAGATAGAACCCCAGGAGCTGAAGGGGTCTTCACCCTAGAAGAGGAACAACAATATGAACTAACCAGAACCCCCAGAACTCATGTCTCTAGCTCCACATGTAGCAGAAGACGGCCTAGTTGGCCACCATTGGGAGGAGAGGCCCCGTGGTATTGCAATCTCTTTTATTAANTTCCCCTGTATTGGGGCATATAAAGATTGCAGTATCAAGGGGCCTCTCCTCCCAATGATGGCTGACTAGGCCATCTTCTGTTACATATGATGCTAGAGACACGAGTTCTGGGGGTTCTATTTAGTTCATATTGTTGTTCCTCTTCTAGGGTTGCAGATCCCTTCAGCTCCTGGTGTTCTATCTCTAGCTTCTCCAATGTGGGCCCCATGCTCCCTCTTATGGATGACTGTAAGCATCCACTTCTGTGGGAGTCAGCTATATCAGGGTCCCTTCAGTAAACACTTGCCTTCCTATGCAATAGTGTCTGAGTTTAGTGACTGATTATGGGATGGATTCCCGGTGGGTTAGTCTCTGTATGGTCCATCCTTTCATCTTAGCTCTAAACTTTGTCTCTGTAACTCCTTTCATGGGTATTTTGTTTCCTATTCAAAGGTGGAATGAAAGACAAAAAGGCCACCAAAAGATTGGGAAAGGATTTTTACCAATCCTAAATCTGATAGGGGACTAATATCCAACATCTACAAAGAGCTAAAGAAGGTAGACTCCAGAAAAATGAATAACCCCATTAAAAAATGGGGTACAGAGCTAAACAAAGAATTCTCAATTGAGGAAATCAGAATGGCTGAGAAACATCTGAAAAAATGTTCAACATCCTTAATCATCAGGGAAATGCAAATCAAAACAACACTGAGATTCCACCTCACACCAGTCAGAATGGCTAAGATAAAAAATTTAGGTGACAACAGATGCTGGCGAGGATGTGGAGAAAGAGGAACACTCTCGATTGCTAGTGGGATTGCAAGCTCATACAACCACTCTGGAAGTTAGTCTGGCATTATTCCAGAAAATTGGACATAGTACTACCAGAGGATCCTGCAATACCTCTCCTGGGCATATACCCTGAAGATTTTCCAATGGGTAAAAAGGACACATGCTCCACTATGTTCATAGCAGCCTTATTTATAATAGCCAGAAGCTGGAAAGAACCCAGATGTCCCTCAACAGAGGAATGGATACAGAAAATATGGTACATTTACACAATGGAGTACTATTCTGCTATTAAAAAATGAATTTATGAAATTCTTTGGCAAATGGATGAGTCTGGAGGACATAATCCTTAGTGAGGTAACCCAATCACAAAAGAAGTCATTGGATATGCGCTCACTGATAAATGGATATTAGCCCAGATACTTAGAACATCCAAGATACAATATGCAAAACACATGAAAATCAAGGAGGAAGACCAACGTGTGAATAATTCATTCCTCCTTTGAATAGGTATTGCAATATTTATATACCCCAATACAGAGGAACGCCGGGCCAAGAAGTGGGAGTGGGTGGGCAGGGGAACAGGGCGAGGGGAGGGGGGAGGGAACTTTCGGGATACCATTTGAAATGTAAATTAAGAAAATATCTAATAAAAATATTGGAAAAAAATTGGAAAGAGGAAATCAATACGAGTCTAGTTAAATACTTATTTTGATTTCACCATTTTACCCATATTTCTGTTTGTGTGTGTGAGTGTGCTCATGAACAAGTCTGTTAGTTAAGCTCAATACAGTTCACATGTTGTGTGAAAGTCGCTTTATAGACAAAATAAAGAGCAAATGCAATATGCCAGTAGTTACATGCATGTCCTTCTATAGACATCTCACCCCATTTTCTCCCAGTTTCCTTAAAACATGGCAGTCATTATCAGTTTCAAAACAAAAGCAATTCCTAGAGTGTAATCTTTATATATCATATTACATCTAACACATCTTGAAATTCACAAAAATTGCTTAGTGTATGAAATCATGTTCCTTTGCCGTGCTTCTTAGTACTCTGTGGTTATGGACATACCAAGTTGCTTAAGCGTAGACCCAACAGAGGACTTTTAAAAACCATGTGGCTTTCACCACATAAATTGGTTTTTACCTTTGTGAAGAAACTTGCTTCTATCTGTCTGTAGTGGGTAACAACACAATTACAGGGTCAGCTGCTTATTGCATGCTTCCTTTTACAAGAAAGTGATGACTGTTCTTCAGAACATATGAGACGTTTTCATTCCAATTAGCTGAGGATCAATTCCCAAGAAACCACAATGATCCAATTACATTCAGTAGGTTTTAAGGTTATTACTGACAACATTTTATTAATTTTATTTTACTCTCTTTTACTTTCTCACTTGATGCTTGTTCTGTGTTCTCCTAGGAATGTAGGAGTTCCTAACAATGGATCAAATGGCTCCAGCTGCATATGTAGCAGAGGATGGCCTAATTGGTCATCAATGGGAGGAGAGGCCCTTGGTGCTGTAAAGACTCTATGCCCCAGTGTGGGGGGCATACCAAGGCCAGGAAGTGGGAGTGGGTGGGTTGGTGAGCAGAGGGAGCGGGGAGGGGATAGGGGTTTTCAGAGGAGTAACCAGGAAAGTGGATAACATTTGAAATGTAAATAAAGAAAATTTCTGATAAAAAAAGCCAAACAAAAATAAAATCATTTTATTAGGTAAGCATTAAAATAAACAAACAAACAAAAAACAAACAAGCAAACAAGCAAACAAGCAAAAAACTTTCTGTCAGACAGTGGCATTAAATAATCTTTGATGGAATCTTTCACAACTCACGTGTACATTTAATAAAATTTTATATCTTTTGGTCATTTTTTGTGAATGAATTGTTAATTTTTAGGTGTTTTTAATACTTACTAGACACAATATTTGGTTATAGATAAGATGTGCAATTTCACTTTCCAAACTCACTTTAGAGATCTTTCCTTCAGCAGATGACTTTATTGAAATCCACCACATCAAATTTTCCTATAATGGAATAAATATTCTTTAGGTTTTATATCTAAGAATCAATTGCCTTTAATAGATTGCGAATATTCTATTTGAGGCTTTATTCTAAAGGGTTTACTGATTTATGTTTGAATTTAGTATCCATGTTTGAGTCCTGTGTATTTCTTATTAGGTGG
>LR754350.1:0-23152 GCA_902729485.2 Mus minutoides | reverse complement strand
TGGAATAAATATTCTTTAGGTTTTATATCTAAGAATCAATTGCCTTTAATAGATTGCGAATATTCTATTTGAGGCTTTATTCTAAAGGGTTTACTGATTTATGTTTGAATTTAGTATCCATGTTTGAGTCCTGTGTATTTCTTATTAGGTGGCAGGATTATGCTGCCAAATCTCCCTCCCTCCCTCCCTCCCTCCCTCTCTCCCTCCCTCCTTGCCTTTCCCCTACTCCTTCATCCTTCTTCTTTCAGTTCTTCCTTCCTGGCTTATTTCCTTCAATCCTTCTTTCTGTTCCCTCCCCTCTCCTCCTTTACCCTCCCTACCCATTCCTTATCTGCTTCCCCTTCTCTTCCTTCCTCTTATCTTCCTTTTAATCTTCGCTTCCTTCCCTTCCCTGCTCTCCCTCTTCCCTCCCATCATCTCTACTCACCTTCACTCTCTTCCTTTCCTCCCTTTCCCTTTCCTTTCACTCTCTTCCTTCTCCTCATCTTTCTTCTTTTCCTTTCACTATTTCTGTCATTACTTCCTTTTCCTCACTTTCTCTCACTCCTTTCTATTCTCCTTCCTTCCTCGTTGTTATTTTTCTTCTTAACTTTGGATTTCCATGGGATTCATTTTCTTCCACTAAATTACTTTTCTACACTGTAAAAGCTGGTCGTGTGAGTCTTTCTTTTACTGCACCATTTATCTCTATGACTGTTAATTTTAGTATTAAATGTCACCTTGGTGAGGTCCACTCCTTCAGAGAAATCTTCAGGCATACCTATGAGTGTTTTTTTTTTTTTTTTATTTGACTAATTGACAACAGATGACCCATCTTAATTGTGTTTGGTGCCTTTTTGGAGTGACCTAGAGATGAAGACATCTGAGGGCAAAGCTTTTGGATTTTTTGTCTGTTTCTTTTCCAGTCTTAGAGCTTGAGTTCATCTATCCTGTTGTTGAGGCTCATGATGTCAGAATCTAGCTTCTCTATCCTTTTATGGCTCTCCAGAAACCCTTTGACCTTCAATACTATGTTGGCCCTGCTAGGTCTTTGGACTCATGGACTGTATAGCTACCAGGTTTAAACTCTCTGAAGCATGCAAATAGTCTGGAGTGTACTACATAAACAATATTGTATAAGCCAGTCTAATAACCCCCTTTTTATTATAATAACCCTGTCTAATACATTGTTAAGAACAAGAAAATGAGCAAGAAGAGAAAGTTGAAGTGGAGAAAATAAAGGAAGGAAGAGGGAAAGAGAGAGAGAATATCTGTGTGTCATACTTTAAAAACGCTTGCAGTACATCCTTCGTTTTTATCTGGGACAATGGGAAAAAATACTTTCCGTTACCTTCAGCTTTGTTATTATAAAAATGTGATAAATATATACAATCTAATTCTCATAAAGACTGAATAAATTTATAAGTAAAATTGTATAATCTATATTAAGTTTAACACTATTATTAATTACACTATTTTGTAGACTTTATAAGGCAGTCTAGAGTTCTTTGTATTTCATATGTCAGTGATTGTCCTTGATATGTGTTTATATTTATTGTTTATAATGTATAGTATATTTATTTAGTAATAAATTACTGCTAGATTTTTCCAAACCCAATAAATCTGCAAATGCAAGAGTTATAATAAAGGGTAAAATTAGTTCATTAAATATGTTTAAAAATGATCTTAGATAAGGTGAATAAGTTCTCCAAAGTCATTTGACTTGACTAAAATGAAGCAGAGCCCCAGGAACTCTTTTCACCTCTACCCAGCTACGAACTGTTTCATCTCATCCATTAGTCCTCATCTGTGCACTGCTCTCCCTATCAGCCTGGCTCAAATTGCTTCTTTCTTCATTCATATTCGCTGCTCCAAAGCCATCACAGCCTCCCTTCCAGCCTTGCATCCATATGGCCATACTCATCTGGGAGATGGCTGTCTGAAACTGGTGCCATTGAGCCATCCACATCCAGCCATGTGAGGAAGCCAGGAAATGACTTCTGGGCACTATTAACCAAAGTTGACTGGGTTTCAAGGACACAAGGTGATACACTCTCCATCCTGTTAGCAAGCTCTGGAGCCAGTATATGCCTTTCTGGAAATCATGGCTTAGTTTCTGTATTTTCTTCAAATGACAACATTGAAAGTAAGAACACTGGGCTTGAGAAATGTTCTCAATTAGGAGATTCATACATGAAAACTATTGTGAAAATCAAACATTGGTGAAAACCTTGACTGAGCAGATTTACTGTCATCTGCAGAGAAGTCTGAAGACCTCCCCGAAGTCTATGATGGGGATATTTTCTTTTCTTTGCAATCTCTGTGTAAGGTCTACTATTAGCAGAAATACATAGAGAACACTTTTTGTCAAAAAAAATAATGAAAAATTAATGAAAAGTCTAACAAAACTTATGCCATTATTTTTATCCTAATCTTTTTTTGACAGCAAACTTCAGAATTAAATGGCAACATCTATGAAAGAGTTAGAGCCTCCACAGACCCCTGGGCCAAGAAATAATTTACTCACACGTGGCAACAGTAGCATTTTTCTACACACTAAAGTAACCAGTATCTTGCAGGCATGATATCAGTTGATAAATCAATTATTGTGTGTTTTTGAGGGGTGTGTGTGTGTGTGTGTGTGTGTGTGTGTGTGTGTGTGTGTGTGATAGAGACAGGCACACAGTCTGATAGGTTATTCCTCTGGAGTCTAATTCTTTTGCAGGAAAGGGACCAAGGTCTTTCATTGGGACATGGAGAGATACAAAAAAAAAAAAAAAGTCATACACTTAAACCAAGCCTGAGAGATCTTGTAGATGAAATTCTATGGAAAAGGGGTAATCCTGAGCAAGAGAGATGACAAAAATGTCAGGATGTCTAACAAGAAATATGAAAATAGAGTTAAAGTGTTAAAAAAATTCCAGACAGTTTTCTCACTTTAAATGTTGCCTAACTCTATAGCTAGTACTGTGGTCCAGGCTGTAGCTCAGTGGAAGCACAGCTGGTCCCAGAAAGACTGGCAATCACTGTGTCAGCCAAGGGCCAAGGCCACCGCTATCAAAGACAGCTAGAAGGTACCGACAATAACCTGCTTTTCTTAGAACAGAAGTCAGCCAGCTTGAGACAGATGAGCAGGAAATGAGGCTGACTTCCTGATCCCTTTGGCCATTAGCTGATGCCCAGGGCAATGAAATTTGTTTGGCCTTTTAACATTTACCTGGCTATTTAACTACAAACAGTAATGAGAGCCTTAAAATGATCCTTCATGCTTTAGTGGATCAGGCTTTAATGTGTCCGATTGACCCGTAGCAGTGAATTGTTTCCCTGAACTCATTCTCCACGGACAAATCTTTAGTAATAAACATACAGATCTCAGCCATCAATAGACAATGGCTCTGGTGTCCTCACAGGTATGCATAAATTAAATCTTTAAGTAAATGCAACTTGGCAGAAGCTTACATGATGTCTATTTTATCAAACATAGATTTTGGAGCTTCAATTTCTGCGTGACGGGATCAGCAGAAGATGGGTCCTTTGGCTCATCAACATGCCTGTGCACTCCCCAAAGAGGAAATACTTGCTCTTATTCTGCTGACTCATCTCAAAGCTTATGCCTACATATGGCCCTCAAATTGAGTGTTTTGTGTGGGATACAAATTCACAGCTGCCTTATAGCTCAGCTGATTGACTCATCAATGCTACAAACTAAATTGGCCACTGAAATACCTTCAAATCACACAAAAATGTGCATTTGTGGATTCTTATCAACATGGCTTTTACAGGTGAGATGCATGGTGGGCATTTTTTCCATGGAATTTAGGATGAGCTATAGATTAAATCTCCAGAAACTCTTCTGAATATTACTGAAGTTCAAGAAAGGCAAATGAACCTACTAGTTCTTTCTTTGGTGGAGAACACAAAAACCCTGGTTCCTGCCTTCCTACAGATAGATCAATAATGCCCTGCAAAATCCAACAAAAGTATTATAATAGGTGGACTGGATTACTTATTATCTTTAAAAGACTTTACATTTGGTTGTGCTGTTTCTTAAAAGATTCTTCAAGAATTTCCTGCTACTTCCTCCACTTTCTCCTCTCTCATGTTTTCAATCCACTCCTTCATTTTTATCATTCAATAAACATTGTTTGGGCCTCAGCAGTTAAAGATAAAGGCAGAAAGTGTGTGTTTGTGTGTGTGTGTGTGTGTGTAAAAATGCAAGAAGAACAATGGTGCTAAAATAGCAGTAATTAAATATAAATAGTAACAATAAGCTATGTACAAACTAATTAAAACATTCCAAGACTTCTCTAAAACTCAACTTAAGCCCCACAGGAAAGGCTCAGAAAAACATATACACTTCAACTTGAAAATGATGTTTTTTTCTAGTTCAGAAAGGGATTGGGACAATACAAGGACAAAAACCAGCTGAGAAGCAGAAAATTGTATTAAATGCTCATTCTTAGTAGCTGGAATACAGTTTTGTGCGAAAGGTGTTGGGAAATTCAGTGATAAAGATGAAGAAAGTAGATATGGAGGTAACAGAAGGACAATTTAGAGCCTGGCATGTCAGATCAAGAGGGAGGGGCGTAAGCATTGTGCAGGATCACATTCATAATCTAGGCAGCTGATGTGCTTTCATGTGAACATAGGTAATTGAGAAGCCACTTCATGGATGCATTAAGAGTCAAAATAAGTTAGTACTAGTCATAGTGCAAAATGACAGCTTCCTAGATATGACATATAATTTTAGAAGTTAAGAAAGAGTATAGTATTCATTGTAGAAGAAAGTAAACTGGGGCAGTTGACGGTGAATTGAAAGAGTCTCAGAGTTGAGGCTAGAGCAGGCTGAATTGGAAAACTGTTACAGAAAATTCCAGACTGGTTCCCTCACAGTTGAGTAGGGACAAACAGTCACAGAATAGGTTTCTCTAGGGCTTGTGTGCTACATCAACTCCTCAACAACCACAAACACCAATTTGGGAATCATGAAAAAGCTTCTAGCTAAAGGAGGGGCTCACAACCTGTGGGGCATGACCCCTTTGGGGATCAAATGATCCTTTCACAGAAGTCACATAAGACCATCAGAAAATGTAGATTTTTACATTGCAATTCACAACAGTAGAAAATTACAGTTATGAAGTAGCAACCAAAATGCTTTTATGGTTGGGGTTATCATAACACGAGTAAGTATATGAAAGGATAAGAACATTATGAAGTTTTGAGAACTAGTGCTCTCTATGTATAGCTATACTGGAAGAATATCAGTCTAAAGGAAAAATCACAACCTGAATATTGGAATGGTGAAAAATATAAGATCAGGTATCTTCAGACAAAGCAGATAGGAGGTTTTGGGTGACTGTTCAGCTTGGTCAAAGCCCAAAGTCAAATCAAGTGCACATCTTGTTCTCTTCTCTGGAGCAGTTTACACTGCAGAGTATTGTACTCCTTTCCATCATCGGCGTCCTCCCTCCAGCCTGCTTACTTTGGTCACTGTGTGGAATCTTCCTATTCTGTTGCATGTTACTGCCTTTGCTCCAGGATCAGTGACTGACCCTTGTGCCCTCACAATCCCCTTTGGGTTAGCTCCAGCAAGCTCTCAACACTGACCCAGCTTCTCTTTCCTACCTGCCTTTGCTCCAGGATGGGTTGTATTACCAGCCTTGAATACATAGATAAAAAAACACATACTCTGCTTTATTACTTTAGAATTTACAAGCTAGCACAATGGCTGGGCACAAATCCCCCTGGCCTGGAAGTGCATGCCCTTCCTTAACAACTTGTCATCACTATCTCTCCTTCAGTCCTAAGCTTAATGGCTCATATCAGCTAGCCTTAGTTGCCCTTGACCATCTGAAGGTGGCAGAGGACACTGGTTCTAGTTTCCCTGAGATCTTATATGACTGCTGTGTGATTCTCATTCCAAGCCTGGCAGAGAAGACAAAAAAAAAATTCTTTTTGTTTGTCTGTCTTTTCTTCCTGGGACCTCCTACAGTTCTACCTATACCTCTGGTCCAGCAATTGACTCCAGACATTCTTTATTGACAAAATCAAGAACCAAGTAGGGAATCAGATCTTAATCATATCTTAGTATCAGAAACTCTCTACTGCATCTCATGGTTCCGGTGTCCTAACAACATGATAGCAAATAAAGTATTTTGTCACACAGGGGAAACCAGTCAAACATGTGGGACCATGCTCCTTGCCATTAGCTGAGTTCCTATCATTTGCAGTAAAAACCTCATCCAATTGCATCTCTATGACATCATGCTGGCTGCTCACCTGAATTTAAGCAAAGCCTTGTGGATCATTTTTGAGAGGAAATGGATATGAATCCTGTTTGAAGAATGGGTTGAAAAAAATCTAAACAATGTGGAACAGTTCCTACAATGCTTGAAAAAGATAATTATTGACTGTGCTACTTGTTTTTCTGTTTACTACATTCTATTTTATTTACTGTTATTTGTGAAGGAGGATGACATGCTTATTGTAATCCTTCTGCTTCCCTGAATTGCTAAAAGCTCATGTACCCTCTGTTTGCTGTGTATCTTGATTGCATGAAGGACCATATTAAATAAATGGCATACACTCTTTTCCTTTATGTAAATGCACAATGTCTAATTATATGATATTGAGATTATAGGGTATATCTCTTCCCTTTAACAGCACATGACTATACAATGAATTTGCTATAGCTGTAGTTTATGTCAAGAAACACTCCTTAGTCATCTGAGAGGATGTGAAGGTTGCACATGCCAGTCATATTCTTTAGACCTTCTTAGAAGAATCACTACCTTTATACACAGATTCACTACTCATGATTATAGCTTTCCTATTTAAACTAGGTAAATGAGACGTATAAAATAGATAGATAAACACATGAAAGATAGATAGATGATAGATATATTGATAATAGATACATTAAAGGATACATAGTTGATAGATATAAATAGCAGATGGATGACAGACAAATGACAGACAGATAATGAGTGATAGATAAATAGATGATATTCATAGATTTGAGGCAGATGTTAGATTTTGATGATTATAAATATATGTATGATATGTACATAGATACCCGATAGATAATATGGAGATAATTGGTAGATAGGTAATGAAAAATGATAAACACATGGTTGAATGTTAGATAATTGACAACTGAGAGAAACACACCAGCTTTTATATTGGGCTGCTTTTGTACATGAGTGTAGTTTGGTTTGAATCTTGCACATGAACCACATAATTCGACATCATTATTGCATTACAAGAGTCAGAGACTAGAGGTTTATTTAGTGTCTAAGTCATTACTTTGTTGGGATTAGCAATAAAGTGTTACATTTGGCTTTGTCATTAATTGACCTATGTCAAAAAGCAGTTTCAATATGTGAATTTAAAACTGCAATTCCAATACAATGGCTACATGAATAAAACTTTTATATTTGAATCAAAGAATATCAGTTATTAAGCTCTCATAAGCAATGGACAAATCATGTTCTCTCTTCACTCTCACTCACTTTGTCTTTCTAAAAGGTACAGAATAATAATCACGTTATTATATTTTTAAATTCTATGGTTATGTGAAAAGAAATAAGTCCAATGGTCAAAATATGGGGCAACTTTGGTTTAAGAATATGCTTGAGTGGAATTCTCTAGAGGTGTTATAAATTATTAAAAGGACATAATTTGTATCAGTAAGGAAAATTGCTCATTCAGTTTTGGAAGTCTGTGCAGTAAATCACAATAGTATGCTATGAAATAAGGTAAAATACAAATAATAGCAGGAGTACATTAAATATATACACAATAAATGCTTGGGAATCTTGAGAGTATCTGCTGGTTTACATATTTTGAAAAAGCCACTCTGACTTTGTGTTCTGCTTCATTTAAAAATACTCTCTGGTTTTCCAATAAAATCTTTCCCAGAACTCGTGTCTCTAGCTCCATATATAGCAGAAGATGGCCTAGTCAGCCATCATTGGGAGGAGAGGCCCCTTGGTACTGCAATCTTTATATGCCCCAATACAGGGGAACTCCAGGGCCAAGAAGTGGGAGTGGGTGAGCAGGGGAGCAGGGAGGGGGGATGGGAAGGGGGGAGGGGACTTTCGGGATAGCAATTGAATTATAAATTAAGAAAAGATCTAATAAAAAAATTGAAAAAAAAATCTTTCCCAGCCACAGTCACCTCAGGGTTGTAATGGACTTGCAGGATGCAGGAGCCAAGATTCTGTCTTCATATTTAAGTCTAGCCTCAAACTCACACTCTGAACTGTTCATTATTCCTTTGAAATCTGGAGTTTCCATTCCACATCCAAGCTTTGAAATGTATATCTAGACAGATAACTGCTTAAATAGGCATTGACATGAGTGGTTTGGAGACAAAAAAAGAGTTTCTCCATCATGGTTAATCTTGTAATATTCATTTTCTTTGGTACTTTATACCAGATAAAGAAGGAAGGGAAGACAGAGAATATGGTTGTCCTTTGAGCTATGTTGACCATTTCCTTCCCTTCAATACTAATTTATTTCAACTGAAAAGTTCCCAGCTGTGTTGACAGAGAAATTGTCTGAGAAAAGCCTTGCATCTGCTCCTGTAGAGTGGTTCCCATCAAGCTACTGAGCACATGGAGAGTCAAGAAGCCACAGCTACCACAGCGGCCAAGTACTTGTTCTTCAGTGAACTTCAAGACTGACTGTGCACAGGCTAATGTGGATGAAGGACTGCGGGGCAATGGAATATGAACAGACAGCCTGATCTCCAGTTGAACTTAGGTCTTGAACCCTAGTGGGACCCAGTGGGTGGTAATTTCCACCTACATGGGACATGAGGCATTTGATCATGTCTTCTGAACCCCACAGTCCCCACAGCCTCCACAGTCCCACAGGAGAGGTGTGTGGCTCTCAGTCACTGTAGACATTCTCCCAAGCTTCTTGCATTCGGTCTAGACTCCTCCCCACACTTACCTAGCAACAGCAACAGTAAGATAGCCCACTATAAGAGGGACTGCTTGGCACCACCTCTCTCTCTAAGCTTTTACTTCTCTTACTCTCTAGCCTTCCTTCTCTCTCTCTCTTCTCCCTTCTCTCTACATGGCCACGGCGGGCCTCTCCCTCTCTCTTTATACCTTCTCTCTTTCCCCTTGCCTTTCTACAATAAAGCTCTAAAACTATAGACTCTGATCATGGAGGCCCACTGTGCTTGTACAATGGGATAGGATTTCTCCTGCCAGAAGGCCTTCTTACACTGCAGCTACTGACCAGACTAAGGACTCTCGAGTGGGAACTACCCAGCGTCCCCCTCTCCCCTTGCCCTTTCTTCCCTTATCTCCAGGGCCCTGTTCTGCCTGGGGCCCCTATTCTGTTCTCCGCTCCTCTGCCATATCCAGCGTGGGATGCAGGAGACTGAGAACCTGGTACCTGAGGCTGCCCCTTGTCTACCACCTGCTATGTGGGGTCAGTGGATTAACACAGACATATGCCCACCAAGGCCTGCGTGGAAAGCGTGTGCAGTCCTCCCTCCTCTGCCCCCCCAGAGCACTAGAATTCTGGCAGAACATGGGTCCTCTCCCACTCCCCTCTTTCCCCCAACACCCACAGGCCCTCATTTCTCCATCTATGTCTTTCTAATATATATATATATATATATATATATATATATATATATATATATATGTATATATACATACTAATATATATATTTCTTATATATATACTATTATTATGTAATACATATTAAAAGTAATGTTTTATATAATTATAAATGTAAATTATATGGAAAATATAAATATAATATATATTATATATGTATGTATAAACATATACAAAAGAAACTTCTTTATTTCTAAAAATACAATTCAGATTTTTTTTTAATTAGGCATAGTCTTTTGGAAATTTCATTTAAAAAATTGTACATTTTTCTGTGTGTGCATGTGTATTGAATGTGGTAAATAATGTGGTGTGCGTGTGTGTGTGTGTGTGTGTGTGTGTGTGTGTGTGCATACATGAGATGTTGATTTTTTCTTATTATACATACAGAACTCATCAATTTTATGCTTTAAAACAAACAAAAAACTAGAAACTAGAACTTCAAATCCTACTGAAATCCATGCATTAATTTCATGGAGCAGAATCTCCACATGATCTAGATCCTTATTGTTTTTTTTAAAGAAGAGATGTGTCACAGATCTGTAAAGTAAAATTGATTATCTGTTCCAGACTGCCCTGTTTCTCAATATTTCCAATACTGTAATGAACCAAAGACAGAGAAGAAACACTTAATTTTTCCACTTTGTTTCCCTTTCCTGAAAGTGGGTCTCACTGTATACAGGAATAGCAGGTGTAAGCTAGCTGGGTCTCCAGGGGGCCTGTGACAATTACCTTATCTCTGCCAAATGGATAAACCCTAGTGCCAACTTCTCCAACTTGTTATAAGAAAAAAAAGATACTACTATAAATTAATGTCTGTTACTTGATTATTGTGGAGACAAAGCAGATAAGACAAATTGAAAATGAGCAAGTCAATTAACATGAGTAAATAATACATCTATTTAACACACACATGATATAGACTTTTATGTAGTTCAAATTGGAGTTTATATTCTAAATTATACTTCCTAACTCATGTTTCCCAGAACACAATAGTTTCACCTCTCTCTTCATATCAGAGAATGGTTAAGCTATGGTGATAATTTCATGGTCAAATCATAAGATTTGAATCAAAAAATATTTTTAAAATGAACAATTAAAAGTTCATACAGAAAATAGAACATTTTCCATTTTTTTCCCATTGCGAAAAAACCCATACTCTTTTAAGGCATCCTTGTGTAGAGCAAAGCATGAGCACAGAAGGTTTGATACTAAAAAACTGTAAAAGAACATTGCTTCCTAGGATGCTCGTCATTTGGAGTCCTCAACAGGGCAGCATCATTATCCTTACCTCAGATTTTCAAAGAAGAAGAAGAAAAAACATGGACGCTAGAGAAGCATGAAATCCAGATAGTAACACAAATAGACAAATATCCAAAAGCCCTAGTTCATTTGTGGGCCTTGTCACCTGACACCGTTAGTAATATCGTCATTAAAACCCTATTAGTATCCAAATAAAACATCTAGAAGTAACACAACTGAAAAAGGCCCATAATATGTGCAAAATTCTTAGCAATGTGTTAGAAAAAATATGGCACTTGGTGCAATAGAGCTTGCACTTTGAAATCTTGGTGTAAAAATATCTAAATTTACAATAGTCCCCTCAGGTTATCTATCATGAAGGAGGCTGTGGGGCTTGCCGGCTAGCTAAGATAAAATTGAGAGAGATTAAATGGGAAAACTAATAATTGATGATTATTTGTTGATGACTGTGGTGATGATGATGATGATGATGTTAAAATGGGTAAATAATTTAGGTTAAAGGAGGAAAAGAAGAGTTTAGCAACTTAGCCCCTAAATTCCTTCCAAGTAATTACTAGTAAGAGAGAAACCCTGTCTCAGAAAAAAAACAAAAACAAAACAAACAAAACAAAACAAGCAAAAACAAAACAAAAAAAGCTTTCTAAATCCATAGTAATAAGTTACTAGAAATGATTTTGAATGTATCACTGCAGAAAGACAGGAACACACACGCAAACGGGGGTGGGGGCATACAGAGAAACAGATAAAGGAATAGAGACAGAACAAAGACTGATACACACACACAAAGAGAGAGAGAGAGAGAGAGAGAGACGTAGAAGTAGATAGAAACAGAAATAAGTAGACAAAGGGAGAAAGGAGAAACAAGTGATAGTAGAGACTCATTCCAATTTTTATCACAACAGTGTCTTGAAGAAATTGTGAGAAAAAGGTGAGGACATTAAAGAAAGAAGGTTCCAAGCTGATGAGAAATAGAAACTGAGGAAAGACAATGATTACTGTATAATGCACAGCATATTTTAATATTGATGATAACTGCTACTATATTTCAAGAATAAAAGCACAGTTCCCTTGCATTTTAACCCAGAACCTGCCCAGCTTACTTCATTCCTTATAAATTTCCACCCCCAACACTTATTTTTAAGTCACAGCTTCAGTTGTGAAGAGAAAGTCAAGCAAGGTTCTTTGCAGTCTCCTTGAAGTTTGTGCACAGTGTGTGCTTGCCTGACTCAGAAAGCCTGGCTGCACAGCAGCTTGCAGCTGCGCTGGTCTGAGCACCTCTGAGATCTCCACCTTCAAACACATTCATCCAATGATTCCCATTTTATCTTTTTTTAAATAAAGGTTTTTAGAATCATAAAAAACAAATACATCATGGGTTTGGGGATTGTTTTCTTCATTTTCCTTTTGGCTGGCTCACGCTGTGATAGTAGAATCATTCTTTATCCAAAGCGCCGGCACGCTGGTGCCATCAAACAGTGATGATTTTTGCCTTATTGCATTTAGCAGCACTTCGGCGTTATGGCTGCATACGTCCTCAGGGAACAGAAGGGGACTGAAAAAATAGAACCAAACAAAATAAAGACAGAAAGAAATAATCATGAGAGAACATCCTCAGGGAACACAGAAAAGCTAAGCCAAAGAAAACAAGGCTTAAGCTGTCCTGAAACCAGTGTGAACCTGTTATGGGGGAAATATGTGTTTGATAGAATTTAAATTATTTAGGACCTTGGAAAGGGGCTGTGTTCATCTTCTACTTTCACACAGAAACTGTCTGCAAATTACTTTATTTATCTTTTTGTCTTATTACGTACTGTTGTACCTTTAAATCTTACTTGCCTTCTTCAACTTAAATCCAGGTAACTAAAGTTGCTCCTGCTTTCCTTTCTTATTTATCTTGCTACATATTACTTTATTCTAAGTATCAAAGGGACATAAAAAGATATTACAGAGTCTCACAAAACAAGGGCAGTCATTACATTTTTATACTGAGTTCATCTTTGCAATACCAAGGAACATTGGATCATGCTTTTTCTGGCTCTTCATTTTATTGTGACACCAAAAATATGGGTATAATTGAAGGATTTGTTTCTTTTAAGTAACAGAAAACAAAATGACCTTCACTGTCCCAATTAGATTATTCTGAAAAAGAATGAAGGCATGGTTGTAAGAGAAAGGAAAAGGGAGAGAGGAATGCTTAAGCACATTATACCAATATGAGTTGTCTCACCAAGAGGAAACAAATGGTTATTTTGTGTCTACTCTGGGCATTTTGGCCTTTTGTACTTCTTCTGGTCAAAATATAGAGACATATTTATGATGTAGAAATGATTGGATTCAAGTCATCTCTTTTTTCATATTGAAATTTCTTTTCTTTTTATCATAATTTTTTATAAAATATGTTCTGGACATAGTTTCCTCTTTTTCATCTCCTCCAGGATACTCCCAACCTCCCCAGACATCTAACTTTCATGCCATTTTAATAGATAGAATAGCAGAGGTGCCCATTCAACAAATGGGACAAACTGTGTATTTTCTCTTGAGTTATTAGGAGAAATATGTGAAATAGTTATTATTCTCTCTTACTTGCATTCTTTCTTCTTTAACTTGCAGCAAGGAGCAGCCATAGCTCTACTTGTTTCCATTACTTTTTTAATAAGGGAAGGATCATACTCCCAACCTATGAGACTAAAATATGTAGCAATATTACTTAGTAGAGAGCTCAAGCCAACTGTGAATTATCACAATAGCTGTAACTTATTGTTGTGAATCTAAGTGTTGTGGTCTGCTGCAAATATGGAGTTAGAAACCAAAGAGAAATAAATCTCTTCCCATCAAAGAGGGCTAAATATCGAGACAGCCATTGGAGAAATTGGTTTTAGTTTTCTGTTTTATTCATGTCTACCACAATAGATTATGTCTCGGGAGAGCAAATATGTACTTGTGGTCTATTTCTATTTATTAGTTGGTTACTTTAAAATTATTCAGCCCTCTTAAAAGACTACAATGTATTATAAGATAGTTAACAATGAAATTCAAAATACATAATTAAACAATTTGACCTGGAATAATGCAAAGTCTTAGACTAAAATGATAAGTAAGTTCATCAGTACAATGGGAGTTCTTGTAGATAATGTTTCTTGGTTTGTGTGACGTATACACCAAGCAGCAAATGAGCTGTCCACAGCATCTCTACAAATGAGTTATAAGAAGAGACCTTAATACAGGGAGCCCAATTTTATGTTCCAATAGCTAACCTCTTTAGTAGATTGCCAGCTGCAATTTGTGAAGGTATTTTATAAAAGATGTGATTTATCTCAACATTTCATGCTTAACTCTGAAACATTCATGCATAGGGGTCAGTCTCTAACATGCCTCAACGTTTAAGAGATCCTATTTGTCTTGCAGAAGACCCAGTTAGAGTTTGATTTGCCTGCATCCTCCTCAGGTGGCTTAAAACTGCCAGTAACTCCAGTTCAAGGGTATTCAGTACCCTCTTCTGGCCTTAGTGTAATAAAATTAAAAAGTAATAAAATATTGAAAGAAAGGTGTTGCTTCTAAGACAGGAAAAACTTTACTTCACATCAAAGTGATCAGTAAATAAAACTCAATATTTTAATAATAAGCTTCTTGGAATCTATTTAAAGGATTATTTTATAGAATGTCTAAAATGTTATGTTTGTGTAGCATCTGAATCAAGAGTTATTAATAGCTATTCTTTATGATCAAATAGAGGACCATAAAAAATGTATATACATTATGTTATATCTTCTATCCCTTAATATTTCTATTCTTTTAGTGGATCTTGTCCATTAAAAATATTTAAAGTGTTAAAGATATTTACTAAAGGCTATGATAGCCTCTAAATATTTAAAATGTTCTGTATAATTGTTGTCTGTGGCTAATAATTATGAAAACATTTTGCTACATGTAGACCTTGTTCAACTCCAAGGGCTGATATTTTGGTTTTATTAGTCTAGCATTAGTCAATGGCTATTGTAACAAATTATCTCATCATGAGAGTTGAGTCATTATACCTAAGTCTTGATTCAGTTTCTATACCACATGACTCTGAGGCTATCACTGGGTTAAAATAACTGTCAGTGTGGTTTTATTCCTAGGGAGACCCTCGAGTAGAATCCACTCACATCCCTTTACTGTTCTGGAGATTTTCTCCATTTCTAGGTTGGTGGACCCCTTTCTCTCTCCAGAGCAGCAAAGGTTACTTGATGCTCATGCTGCACTTTCATTTTTAAGGCTGACTGTGATATAATTTAGTATTTCTACATTTGCAGGATGATATCTCTATCTCACCTTGATGAAGATAATTCAATTTAACTCTATATTCCTTTGATTGTTTATTCTGTATAATATTTTTTTAAAGGACAAGGGCTATTAAGCTTAGAACAGTTACAATCTAGGAAGAATGTTGTTCTGTCTAGTAATGTAGCCTTACATAAGATGTATGTGGTCTGAGAAGTCCCTACCCTCTTGAGAAACAATACACTGAGGAAACTGAAGGGGTCTAGATGACATAGCGCAAGCATGAGTCATAAGATATGTGATAAAGAACCTGAGAAAAATCCAGGAGGTTACTGTGCTCTATGATATGCTAATGTTATAGAGAATTACCATATTCCATTATTCCATATTAATCACTGCAAAGGGTGAGGGTTAAGATCAAGGGAGGTTGAACAAAAAGGGATTAAAAGGGGATTGCTGTCACTTAAATTTTTCTAAAATTACTGTTGTTAGAAGACAAGACTTTTTTTTTTGGGGGGGGGGGTTTGAGACAGGGTTTCTCTGCATAGCTCTGGCTGTCCTGGAACTCACTCTGTAGACCAGGCTGGCTTCGAACTCAGAAATCCACCTGCCTCTGCCTCCTGAATGCTGGGATTAAAGGTGTGCACCACCACGCCCAGCTAAGACAAGACATTTTAACCCCTGGTTTCTCCATATTCCATAATTATATGTTCTGTAATCATGAAAATGGTGCTACCCACTCACCACTAGATATAACACAGACTCAAAAGTGCACAACTGATCAATTAGTGATGGTAGATTGATTACCAATAATGTTAAAACTTACTCAGTAGGGAATATTCTTATACATGTATTGTCATAACATGTATAAGAATATTATTTAAAAATACAAAAATATGGTGAGCCTAAATATGGCAATTAATGTATACAGTTAGAATGCCTAAGTGTAAGTATTAAAGATATTCGTATACTTTGACTAACTGGGCCAGGAACCTGGTACAAAGGCCAGGTTCAGATCTTGAATTGGATTAATAACAATCTTAATTCACCAAGATGACAGTGTATTCAACTGTAAACCTAATCCTAACAAAAGAGTCAAAATTCAGGGTTAGAACATACTAACAATTTCCCTATATGTCTATGCCTTAACTCCTAAACTCTGACCACATTAACTNACTAACTGGGCCAGGAACCTGGTACAAAGGCCAGGTTCAGATCTTGAATTGGATTAATAACAATCTTAATTCACCAAGATGACAGTGTATTCAACTGTAAACCTAATCCTAACAAAAGAGTCAAAATTCAGGGTTAGAACATACTAACAATTTCCCTATATGTCTATGCCTTAACTCCTAAACTCTGACCACATTAACTCTGTGGCCAGAGGATAACTCACATGAGTGATTCAGGCCATGATCTGAGATGAAGAAATTGTCCCAAATCATCAGGCAGACTCAATCCAATTATATAACTTCTTACAAGTAGAAAACATCCTTCTGCTATAGTCAAAGCAATTAATAAAAAATACAAACATCACCCCCATGGCTAAAAATTTGACTCCGTATTTTTGCCCTTAAAGTTAAATTAAATACATCACAAGTTAAGGAATGGGAAAGCCTCTACATGATGGGCATGTTCCATGTTTGGAAATAGCAAAAATAAGAGAATTCAGTCTAAAATTTTAAGGAGTTGAGCACCACTCACTAGTTGAATAAGAAAGAAATATTGATGTCATGCGGTGTTTAGGAAGGAAGATACCATTGTCAACACTTTGATTTTTAACTTGGTGTGAGACCTATACTAGACTTTGACAAGATGAACTGAGAGATATTAAATTTGTATTTTATATATCCCTAAATGTATGATGTGGCAGCTGTACATAACTAATTCAGTCCTCTAATAAGTGCATATATCATTATTGTTGTGGTTTAAAGTGACAGCCAATGTGTTTACATCCATGACTTGCAGCTACTTTCTTCTGGGGTTACTTGAACTTCTGGTTCTTTTTTGTTTTGTTTTGTTTTCGTTTTTTATTCTTTGTTTGCTCATTTTTTATTAGATATTTTCTTCATTTACATTTCACATGTTATCCCAAAAGTCCCCTAAACCCTCCCCCATCCCCTACCCTGTTCCCCTACCCACCCACTCCCACATATTGGCCCTGACATTCCCCTGTACTGGGGCATATGAAGTCTGCATGACCAAGGGGCCTCTCTTCCTAATGATGGCCAACTAGGCCATCTTCTTCTATATATGCACCTAGAGACATGAGCTCTGGGGGTACTAGTTAGTTCATGTTATTCGTCCACCTATAGGGTTGAAGACCCCTTCAGCTCCTTGGGTACTTTCTCTAGCTCCTTCCTTGGGAACCTTGTGTTCCATCTAAAAGCTGACTGTAATCATCCACTTCTGTGTTTGCCAGGCACTGGTATAGCCTCCCACAAGACAGCTATATCAGCGTACTTTCAGCACTATCTTGCTGGCGCATGCAATAGTGTCTATGTTTGGTGGCTGATTATGGGTTGGATCCCCGGCTGCAGCAGTCACTGGTTGGTCCATCCTTTTGATTCAGCTCCACACTTGATCTCTGTAACTCCTTCAGTGTGTGCTTTGTTCTTAATTCTAGGAATTCTGATCTTCATTCATTTTGAGTTTCATGTGTTTATTAAATTGTATGTTGGGTAGTCTAGGTTTCTGGGCTTATATCCACTTATCAGTGAGTACATGTTATGTGAGTTCTTTTGTGATTGGGTTACTTCACTCAGGATGATCCTCTCCACATCCATCCATTTGCCTAGGAATTTCATATATTCATTGTTTTTAATAGCTGAGTAGTACTCCATTGTGTAAATGTACCAAAATTTTTGTATCCATTCCTCTATTGAGGGACATCTGGATTATTTCCAGCTTCTGGCTATTATGAATAAGGCTGCTATGAATATAGTGGAGCATGTGTCCTTATTACCAGATGGAACATCTTTTGGGTATATGCCCAGGAGAGGTATTGCAGGATCTTCCGGTAGTAATATGTGCAATTTTCTGAGGAGCCGCCAGACTGATTTCCAGAGTGGTTGAACCAGCTTGCAGTCTCACCAACAATGGAGGAGTGTTCCCCTCTCTCCACATCCATGCCAGCATCTGCTGTCACCTGAATTTTTTATCTTAGCCATTCTTACTGGTGTGAGGTGGAATCTCAGGGTTGTTTTGATTTGCATTTCCCTGATTCTTAAATGTCATTTTTCAAGGTCCCCTAAGCAATGTGTCTTCTTTCAAGTGCATATTCTGTTTCAAAGCAATATTATTCACCAGAAAAAAAAAAAAAACTCTCCCATCATTCTGTTATGGTATCTGTGTATAGGCAGCTCATAGTATTAGAAATTTGAATACTGAGAGATTTTGTATGTGGAAACATGGAAGGAAGTCTGCACATCTCTTGCTGTTCTCAGTGAAGGCACCTGGGCAGCTGCAGAGTCAGATTTCATTCTTCCACTGCTGCCGCCTTCAGTCACTGACCCACAGTTACCAGTTCAGGGACTCCTGAAGTAGAAACCTGGAATTAATTGCACCAATTTTCTGAGTCTAAGTGATGTCTGTCTTGGTGACCCAGGGTTGTAGAATGAAGAGTTACCTGCCAGGATACAAGCGGTAATCTCTCTGGAGCCCCTCATGTTCCAAAGAAATAGAGCTCAAGAAGCTCCTACTGACGTTTAGGTTTTGTTTTAATCAAGATATGTTTTTCTTTTTGCTTTTATTGCAGTCAAGACTTCTGTATTATGAAACCAAAGATAAAGATATAATCACAGCTCAGCTACACTTGTTAATGAGCTACCTTGGACTGAAATGATATCAGCAGCATTGCTATTAACAAGTTAAATAACACCACGTGCATTACTTACAACACAGTGTTCTTGAAGGTAGAGGATGCTAAATTGGGAGGAAAGGTCAACCCTGAAAAACAATCCTAAGGTAGGGAAAGAATTAGCTCACTTAAATACTTGGCCTAATAGATAGAAAATTCAGTGCAGATAAATGCAGAATAATGAGTCTTGCAGGATGTAATAAAGGGCATAATATGTGCTTAATGGCAAGGTACTTCAGCATATTGACCTGGAGAGAGATAGGAGTTATTTTTAATAAAATTCTATATTGAAGATTATTCAGCTCCATTATTATTGGGAAAAATGCAGTGTGTTTTGTTAGAACTTACCTGAAGGAGCACATCTATTCTAATCGCTGCACATTCTCCAGGAAGCACACTTAGAATGAGTCTTAAAGGGGCAATTTGTAAGACACTAAATGAAAGCACTTATCAGATATATAAGTTTGGAAGCAATTATTGGGAAAACTGACCACTTTCTCTCTGGTAAGTCAGATGTGTTATGAAACAAAGGGGTGTCAGGACTCTGAGAGCAAACAGGCTGCACCTCAATGGAGTAGGAACTGCTCGTTAAATCTAGCTCTCGTTCTTCAGCATCCACTTTTATCAATGGTCTGACAATTCCATTAACTTCTCTGGCAATTACAAATCCTGGCTAGCAAATAGCAGGCAGGTAGTTCTCTCTGACAGTTCTGCTTGTTGGCAGCCAATTTACATCATGAGGATCTGGCAAGTTGGAACATTAGGGTTCAGCTGTTCCGAAATGAGAACCTCAGGTGATAAGGCTGCTTTCAGAGCTTTTGTCTTACTGGTGTTCTGCTGAGACTCGATTCCTCTGCAGGTTACTAGGAAATTACAGCATTAGAGAGCTTGGCTGACTATTATCAATCAAGATAAAAGATAAGCAATAGGTCTTGAAAGTAAGGGTGGGCTCAGTGATCTGAAATGTCCTCCAAAGACAGGCAGACGAACTCCTATCCAGAGAGAGATACACCCTATATAATCGAAGGAAACATTGCTAATTGAAAAACTGATAGTACAATATGTGAAGGTACTTGGTGCTTGGTGTGAAAACTCACTTGTATCTTCACACACATGAAAGACCACGTCTATGTGCCTGTGTCTATCTGGCTTGCTACATTTCTCTCTCTAGGAAACTGGTGAGAATTAGTAATTAAATTATTACTACTAGTAAGCAAATGAACAAGGTTGAATTACCTGGAAATGTGTACAGCTAATTTCTAAACCTGGATTTTATGACTCCAGATTTGAACTGACATTGGAGGTTGGGGCTAGATGATGCTTTTTCTATCTTCCTGGGATTAGAGAATGTGTTGTACATCCTTTGATTTCATTGTACCATGAGCCAACACTAGATGCCTTTCTGGCACCTAGTTGTTTCAAAGAAAAATACAGTCAAGCCCTCAAGTCACAGAAATACCCTAGGTGAGCACCATTAATATTGGACCTCACCATCTGTTCTTTTAAAAAGCTAACTTCCACACCTATAAAATACAGACATTGAAGTTGCCGCTTACCAAGTTACAATCATTCATATAAAGATAGCTTAAAACTAGAAAATAGAACCACCCGACACTAAAATAAAGGATAGAGATTTAGAGTAAGCATCAACAATGCCCTTGGAATCACAAGATTTTAGTGTGAAATTTGAAGTTTCAGTTCAGGTAAAAGGCAGAACAGAAACATGATAAGCTTATGCTTTCTGAGGACAAATGCATTCTGTGAAAGTCACAGGCACTCCATCTGTGAAGTCACATGTACTACTACTACTACCCAGGGAAGGAAAAGAAAGCTGTATTTTCATCACAGAGGGCAAGTCACTCTCTCTCATAGCTGAAATCTGGTTTGTGTATTTATATCAAAATATTTTTGTAATTTTGTTGTTTTGATTGATGTATACCTGAAGTAATTTTGAGTTGAGCTGGAAGTTCTGAAGTCATTGACCAATGGGTCATAGCTCTGTGCAGTGATACTCTGCCATTAAACAGAAGATGACATAAGGAGGGATCATTTTGATTTTTACAGGCTCAAAAATTGTGCAGTTTTCTAGTCTTACAGTTTTTTTTCCCCCCTGGGGATAGATGCTGAGACACCATGTTCTATCATGACATTTTCCTAATTTCAATATCTCAGATTTTACCAAACATTAAATAAACTACAAAGCATTAAGTTTGTAGTTTCAGATGGATTTGTCAGAGATGTTTTAAAACCAGATGATCTGTGGCTATATGGCTTTTTGGTGTCTATAGAAGAATTTAGGGTGAAAAAGAGTATATTGTTGCAGTTGCTGTACAGTGCTTAATCTAAGTAAGTCTGGAGATATATCTGGCTGGCCTGGATTGATGTTGTCTTTCATATAGAATATAGCAACACTGAGGGATTTATAAGAGGAATCTGTGTGAAAAAGAGGACATTATTAGTATTGAAATACCTATAATCAGAAATAAATATATTAACAAATTGTCAAACTAAATATTGCTACACAGAATGGGTCCAGGCTGGCTAAGAGCAGCGAAGACCCTTCACCATTAAAGAATAAGAACCTGGATAGTTGAATGGGAAAACTCTTTAATGTGCAGAAATGAGTACCAACTAAACATCCCAATCTGCCTTTCTATTCCCAAGATTAAATCAAGACATGAATTTTTTCCTTGAGATTCACAGATGTCTGTCCTCTACAGTAAGGATTGTTTTTCATGTGATCCTCTCAGCCTAGAATGTTCTCAACCCCTCTCCTCTACATTATGCAGACTAGCAAAACATTCCATTAGTAGATCACACATCATCATTCAGGAGCAGGCCTAGGTGATCCCAAAGTAATATCTGTCCCTCCCTCTGTATAGGTCACTGAGAAGCAGTGATGAGCACAGTGACTGCATTCACAGCAGATATGTAAGCATCAGCTGTGGGAGTCAGGGAAACATTGGATGAGTTGCATGGAGGATGAGATTCTTCTTCTACATACCAAGGTATTGATATACCATCTCTGTATAAGCACACAGTTCACAGGATGCCTTTTACAGAGATTATTAAATCTATCTGGTCTTATTTTAACCACATATTCTCCTTGTATTCATATTCCAATTCCAACCACAAAACTTCATCAAAGGAACTAATTTAAAATCTCTTTAACTCAATGCAACCTTTGTTCTTCAATCATAAAATTATAAGAAGAAAAGTATTAATATTCAGGATCATGATTATGTATTGGAAAGTTCCTTATAAATGTGTGTGGCTTTAAAGACCCAGCTGTAATTTTAAGTGACTGTGTAATATGAGTAGCTACCAGTAAAGCCGGTACAGAAAAATACATATCTTCTTCAAATCTAACATCATTAGTATTCAGTGACAATCATTACCATCAATGTCAGTACTGAAAACAAAGTATAACATTTCCACATGCCCCATATTTTTAAAATCTGTAAAAATTTCAAGGTCAGTAATTTAAAATCAATCCATGGATGATTCTTATATGTAAACTTCACTTTTTTGAAGGTTATCTTATTTTTCCTTGCTCAGAGTCAAATGTACACACAAAAATAAATGGAGCCACATGAGGTGAGAGACCCATGCACTTCCATAGCTTAGAGGATGAAAAGTAATTACATAAATAACCACAGTTATGATGTTCACAGGAAATAAAGTCCTTAGGATTTAAATGTTCCATTTGAGATAAAGCAGACAACAGAGGTAGAATCAGAAGCAGGCTTCAGATTTTTAATGGCTACTGTCTTAGTCAGGGTTTCTATTCCTGCACAAACACCATGACCAAGAAGCAAGTTGGGGAGGAAAGGGTTTATTCGGCTTACACTTCCATACTGCTGTTCATCACCAAAGGAAGTCAGGACTGGAACTTAAGCAGGAGCTGATGCAGAAGCCATGGAGGGATGTTCTTTACTGGCTTGCTTCCCTTCGCTTGCTCAGCCTGCTCTTTTATAGAACCCAAGACTGCCAGCCCAGAGATGGTCCCACCCACAAGGGGCCCTTGATCACTAATTGAGAAAATGCCTCACAGCTAGATCTCATGGAGGCATTTCCCCAACTGAAGCTCCCTTCTCTGTGATAACTCCAGCTGTGTCAAGTTGACACAAACCTAGCCAGTACAATTGACCC